>JBBMOC010000313.1:45986-68486 GCA_037975185.1 Centropyge bicolor
CACACACACACACCAGCACACACACACACACACACACACACACACCAGCACACACACACATACACCAGCACACACACACCAGCACACACACACACACACACACACCAGCACACACACACACACACACACACACACCAGCACACACACCCACACACACACACACACACACACACACACACACCAGCACACACACACACACCAGCACACACACACACCAGCACACACACACACACACACACACACACCAGCACACACACACACACCAGCACACACACACACACACACCAGCACACACACACACACACACACACAAAAGGCAGTGGATTTACAGTCAGGTTTGTGTGTGTGAGGTCAGAGAGGTCAGAGGTCAGTCTGGCAGCAAATAGTTTCTCAGGTAGCGAGTTGCTAACTGCCACAAGGATGGAAATGACATAGATTTGATTCTGATGTATCAGGCTTCAGCAGGATCGGAGCAGAGCCACTGAACTCCTCCGGCTCCTTTACAGTCAAACTGTCCTGACCTGTCGTATCGTCTCCTCCTGAAACCTGCTGGACACACGTTGTGCAGGTCAACACCCCTGAGGTGAAAGCTGGCCTCAGCGTGTGTGGAGCTGGGCTGCTGTCTCTGCTGGAGACTCCATCAATCAACGAGTCAACCCAGAGTCATTCGTGAATGTCCAGAGAAACTTTTTCATTTGTAGAACCGAAATTGTGATTTTTAGAAACTGTTTTTCAGCAGTCGAGTTTGTTTTACAGAATAAATCCCAGATCAATAAACCTGTAAAAGAGGATGATGTGCCAGGTGTATCATGGGAAATGAAGTTCTGTTTTTTTTTTTTTCTCTTTTTGAATTTGAAATGTCAACAAGCTGGCGACACATCAGCGATGCAGCTTCAACTGAACTTCACATCCCTGTCTTTGTCATCGTTCACAGACGTGTGGAGCGCTCGGAACTAACCGCTCGCCGACTTCCTTCGTGAGCGAGCGCGGGTGTGTACGTGTCTCTGAGGTCATGTCCGGCATGACGAGCGGCGTGTGTGTGGAGAGCGACCTCTCCTCCATGCTACAGAGAAGCTCCGCCCCCTCGCACCATCACCCAAATCACCATGGTTACGGTGGACAGGGACAGGTGAGTCGTTGTTCAACTTCTGTAACATTTGAAACACTGGTCCCGACCAGCTCCAAACAGTGCCCCCCCCCCGGATAATGACAGTGCTGCTTGTTGCAGGTGTCGAGCCTGGCTCCGATGCTGGACTACACCACGGAGATGGACCGTTACCGCTCCTCCATTGCCAGCTTCTATAAGACCAACGTCAACATGAACATGAACGTCACAAACTTCCCTCAGTCCGCCAAACTTGCGGCCCGTTTGGCGGCCGCTGCCCCCATCTTCCCCCCCGCCGCCGCCAGGCTGGGTGCCATGGCGACAGCACCCTGGGGTTGCCACGACAACATGAACATGAACGTAAACATGAACCATCCGGCGGCCATGTTCTGGGGCCGGCCCAAACCCCTGGCGACCGCCCCGACACACCACCACCACCACCACCCCTCAGCAACGCCGGGGCACATGACCTCCTCGCATCCCCACGGTACCAGCATGCACCAGGGCGGTGGGGGGGCGGGAGGGGGAGGAGGAGGGAGTGGAGGGAGCAGTGAGGGGGGAGGAGCTGAAAAAAATGGACACACTGCCTCCTCGCTGCCTGTCGCCCAGGGAACAGCGCATCCTCATTCCATGGCAGCGAGCAACGGGAACTTCCTCCCGGGTTATGGCAGCGGGGCAGACTGCGGCGTCATGAACAAACAGGGACACGCCCACCCGGACATGATGGGCCTATCAGAGGGTGGGAGCTGCAATGGGGGAGGGATGATGGGTAGTAGCTTCCTAGGGGGGCTGGGATTACCCCCTGGGGTCATTGTCATGGCGATGGGGTCGACAGGGGGCGGGATCTCAGATGCCAGTAGCGCCTTCCAGATGACAGGCGGCCAGCGGGCACTAACGGACTGCCAGCAGCACGCAAACTCCTCTCCCTGCCCCTCGTCCTCCTCGCCATCGTCGTCCGGGGTGACGGCAGGGGGCGTGGCCTTGTCCTCGTCATCGTCTTCATCATCAGGTGCGGTGGCCAAGAGGAAGAGGAAGCGGTGCGGCGTGTGTGGGCCGTGCAGGCGGCTGATCAACTGTGGCGTCTGCTCGTCCTGTCGCAACAGGAAGACGGGTCACCAGATCTGCAAGTTCAGGAAATGTGAAGAGCTGAAGAAGAAACCGGGGGGAGGAGGGGGAGCACTGGAGGTGAGGGCGCACGCACACACACGCACACACACACACATACACACACACACATACAGGAAGAGCACACACACTGTCGGAGGTTTAGCCAAAGGAGAGTTTGTGTGAGTGTGTGTGTGTGTGTGTGTGTGTGTGTGTGTGTGTGTGTGTGAGAGTGTGTGTGAGTGTGTGTGTGTGTGTGTGTGTGTGTGTGTGTGTCCTGGCTCTCTTAACCCAGATGACTGCCAGCGAGCTGGAAGGCATCACTCACCCTGCTGAGTGTGTGTGTCAGTGTGTGTGTGAATGCTGTGCAGATGGTGGGTGGTGAAAAGCGAGAGCTTCGGCCCTGTTGAGGTCTGGCAGGCTGCCAACACACACACACACACACACCAACTCTCCACTGATTCACAGTGATAAAGCGAAGCTGGAGAGAGAGAAGGGAAAAGAGAATATTTGTTATCTTCGACTGTGTGTGTGTGTGTGTGTGTGTGTGTGTAGTAAGAATTAGTGGCAATCAATAATTCATTGACACCAGCATTCGACCTCACTGATGACTCCATATATTTTGCTCTCTCTTTCACACACACACACACACACACACACACACACACACACAGTCCCTGTGGGACTCTCCACAAACTATCGCTAATTATTCCCTCAGCATCGACGCACACGCACACACACACGCACACACAGTATTAACACACACACCCGTTGAAATGTGTGTGTGTTAATACTGTGTGTGTGTGTGTGTGTGTGTGTTAGAACGACAGTGAATTAGCAGTCGTAATCTTCCTCAATTACACGCTAATTGGACCTGTGGAGGCTACCAGCAAGTGACAGCACTCTGTGTGTGTGTGTGAGTGTGTGTGAGTGTGAGTGTGTGTGTGTGTGTGTGTGTGTGTGTGTGTGTGTGTGTGTGTGTCTCACAATGTATGTGAATGTTTGTATCTGGGTGCATCAGACCGGGTTCACTGTTTGTGTGTCAGCAGGTGGTTTCACACTCTTGCCTCATCCTTTCTCTTCGCTCTCTTTGATGTCGACCTGACAGACTTTCAGCCAATCAGAAAGTTTACTTTGTGAAATGAACAGCAAAGTCCCCTGGGTGTTTTTTTCTTATAGGAGACTTCACTCTTCTGAGAGAATTTGAGTCCGGAAAAAGCTTTAACGGACTTTGAAGCGAAATCCAAATCGTTCCAGGCTGAGCTGGTTTCATTTAAAGGACGACGCCACCACTCGTCTTTTGAGTGTAAGATAGTCGACTGAGGAAGGTTCCTACCTTCACCTTCGCTTCCAGATTGACACATCCCAAAAATCAATCAGTGATGGAAAGTAACTAAGTGTTTAACTCAAGTACTGTACTTCATTTTGATAGTGAGGTACTTGTACATTACTTGAGTATTCCCATTTATTGCTACTTTATATTTTTAGATAACTTTATATACTTTGCAGATTAAGCTTGATAATACAACATGTACTCAAAGAATGATGATGATGTGTCATATAGGTGAAGTTCATGCTCCCTGGCTGCAGCTCCCTGGCCGCAGCTCCCTGGCAGTGATGATTTGCTCATTAACGTGATGAACACATTAATGCATTAGTAGTTACAATCCAATAAAACAATATTCATTCTGAAGTGGGCCTGTATTATGTTCTGTGTTATGAATACTTCAGGTCGAGGAGATTTTGATGCTGAATCGTTTGTGCTTTTTATTTTGCAGAATTTTGAACGCAGGACTTTTACTTGTAACAGGGTACTTCTACACTGTGGTATTACCACTCTTACTTAAATGCACAGTATGTTCGTACTGCTGCTAGGGCTCCCTAAAGCACAACCCCAGTGATGCAGTGTGGGATCATGGGAGTTATTGTAAACGACCTGCATTGCTGATGACAGTCTATCTGGTGCGGTCGGTGCAGAAACGCTCATGGACGAGGTCAAGTATTAAAGTTTTATTCAAGTGCCGACCCCCATGGTCACTCTCTGGTGTATCCTGGTGTTTCTGATGTTGCCGCTGACAGGTGACCAAATTATGGGTTTACAGTGGAAATGGACAGTACTGTGAGTATTAGCAGTGGAGAGTCATGGAGGATGAAGTCTAGTGATCCAGCAGGATCCTGTGCCTGCTTCAAACGGACTCTGCACACCAAAGTGCTGACTCTGATGGACTTTTGTGGAGTACCTTCTGGTTCCCTAGAGGGAACCTGATAATTTCATGACCTGTTTGGAATGTAACCTAAAGTGGTAAGGCTCAGGAACATTTTGAACAAATATCATAAAGAAAGAATTTCCCAGTTTGGGACAAATAAAGCACATCTGTCTATCTGTCTATCACATGTGGTATCACAACTGTTCTGTGACAGCTTGAAACACTTTTCACACACATCTCTCTCACTGGTCTTTTTGTCTCTTCTTAGCGGCCGCCCTCTGTCCCAACTGGCGAGGCTTTTCGATGGTTCTTCTAGCCTTTGCTCCGCCAACAGAGTTGCAGCTAGAGGTCAAACAGGAAGTCACCATCACATAGAGACTACAAGTCAGGCGTGGATATCTTTAAAAATGGGACTACAGCTTGAACCAGATGTTTTGCACCAGGATTACAATTTCATACTGTGTGGGTGACAATTTAAGACCACAAACACCACCTCAACTGGAAGAGCAGCGAGTCAGCTAGGAGGACGGAGGAAGAGGAGGCAGCTTGGTCACAGGCACAGAAACTGGCTACCCAGAGTTTGGTGGGATGATGCCACAATTGCACATTATCTCGAACTTGTTTACGGGTCAATTTAAAACCCCGGTCCTCCACAGATGGCACAGGTTGTCTGGATACTGGTGAGCTACAGCAACTTGGTGTCAAATGCTACGAGTCTGTTTTTGTACATATTAGCATCACAGAAGGCTACGGTTTACAGGCCACAAGAGTTAATTCTCTGTTAGCTTGAACCAGACCGTCGATGGGAAAAAAGACATCTGACATCTACTGGTGAATATCAGAGTATGGAAGTGATCCTCTACTGCTGACCAGGTCAGACTTCATACAGCTGGTCACTTCCCCTTGACAAAGACCAGTCATTGGCAGGAAGTCAGTTCCACCTGTTTGTCATTAGTACATTTCAGATTTGGGAAAGAAGGTTTTTTGGTATGCTTCGTCATATGACTGGTCTGTACTGGCAAAGGCGGACTGGTGTTACTGACAGCACAGACAACCAACTGGAGCTCTACACGTGAACTAAACAAAGTTTACCTCAGCCTGATGTAGCTTATGTAGCCTCGGTCCATCTTTACCAGATTTCACAGACTCCAGTCATTTGGTCACATTGAAGGGGACACGATCACCAAGTCAATAAATATGTTTGAATTTTTGTTTGATTCATGCCGTTGAAAGTTGTCTTCTTATTGCTAATCAAAATAAAAACTCAAAAACAGAATGGGAAACAGTGCCAAAGCTTTGCAACTCAACATGCAATCGTAAAACAGTTTTATTATGTTTGAAGTACCGAACTTGAGCGCGGTAATGTTGGAGCGGGAGTTTTTGTTTTGTTTTATTAATGATTCCGAGCAAACGCCACCCGGCTCAGTACCTTCCCAGAAGCCTTCGATACCATGTTCATGTCACATCACATACCATAATAACTAGAGGTGTCCCAAGGAGAGCCTAAGGACCAGTATCAGGGATAAAGGATCATGTTGGCTGCACCTGTAAGGGCAAGTGACTCTGAGATCTGACACTGCAATTGGCAAAAATATGGATCCACTAATTGCAATTGTAACTCATTAGCAGAGGCCAGAAAAACATGAGAGTCTTTTCACTGCTACCATCCATCCCATACGGCACAAACATGTGTCCTCTCCAGCAACTTTTACCATCTGTGATCAAACTGTCTCCTCCTGTCTCTTCTTCCTCCACCTCCTCCTAGCAAACCACAAACCCTATCGTAGCCAAACCAGGAAGATTCAGGCCTCCAGTGGACCACTGCTGTCACCACGGAAACAATTAAAGTTTGACCAAAATCGGACGACAAGTTAACCTCAAAGGAAAAACTTTACCACAGACGGAGTACAACTGACCTCAGCAGGACGTGATCCAGGACTGTTATTAAGGACTACAACTCCACCACCGTAGGACTACAATTACCACATCACTGTTATCTGTCTCCTCTGTCTACCTCCTCCTCAAGAACTGAAAAGGCACGACTTTACTGGCATGTGTTCATGCTGGAATGACACGATCTGCTTCTTAACTCTCTAGGTGGTCCAGAGCTGATCTGCTTCTCGTGGAATTTGGTGTTTTCATTTCTGTATTTACTAATTCCCTCCTCTGACTAAAGGAGCAGTCAAAGGTCTCTTTTTTGTCTGGATTTCAATGGAAAGTTCTCAGGGCGCAGTAATACTTCCTGTTGGTTTTATATGAACTAAAGCAGACTGGAAAAACTCACTTTATTGTATTTTTGTATTTGCGTAATAGATGGCAGCGGAAGGTTTGTAATTTATGTCTTCACAAAAAACAGTGAGTGATTAAAAAGAGGCACATTGTTGGTGGAGTTTCACTTTGAACATTGGATCTAAATTGGCACCTCCAGTCCCAAACCTTCAGACTTCTGTATCTGTCTATAGTCTCTATTGGTCAGACCCTCACCAGGACCTCAAAGAGAGTAAAGAACCAGTGTCTCTGTTCTCGTATCAGTGCAGATGGTACCACACGGTGGCCAACAGGAAACCAGCCTGTGGTTCAATGCAGTGTGGGAGCTCACAGGGAACTCTGAGCTGGACCCTGGGACTGAAAGGAACCAGAGTGAACTGAAAAGCATCCCATCAGAACTTTCCACACTCACAACATTTCCAACTCATCTGTGGCTCTAACTTTGAGAGAGTGCACCAACATGTTCTGTGGTAACTCTTCAACACAGGCGGAACATTCAGGCTGAAACACAGATCCATCCCTCACTAAGTATGAAGGCACAACTTTGTTGAGACCTTCATTTAAAAATCAGCTATGTTTGCAAGTTCTTACGTCTTGTTTTAAAAATATTAAATTGATGAATGTTGAGTAATCTGGTGCCATCAGACTGTTTGGTCAGATCCATGGATGCCTGGAAAAAGTCTGGCAGAAAAACCTTTATGAAAACTTCTCCAATTATCGACGCTCATCTTGCCAACACTGTGTCAGCAGCTAATGAAGACGACCTTCATCACGATGCTTTCTTCCTGAACAACCCCAGTGTGGTGACGGTTTCTGTCCAAATTATCATAACAAATATAAGCATCTTCTAATTCAGCAGCTTAGCTTTCTGACAAACTGTACCTTTCTTCACAAGCCATATGAACTGCCCTGTCCGCGTGACAGACCAGTGTCGGCGGCCGACCTCATCTGGCACATTTGTCTGTTCACTTCAGAGGCGACATCCTTTAAAAACAAAAGGATTTAATGCTCAGTTTTATTTAAAAAGCACCAAATCACAGCAGAAGTTATCTCAGGACTCTTTTCATGTGGATCAGGTCCAGACCTTCAGAAAATCATTTACAGAGAGACAACAAAAAAACTGGACTTTCACTGTCCTGCTATTCAGAACATTTTCTCCAGATTTCCCTCAAATGGATGAAATGTTGTGTTCAATCTGGAGACTTCCTCCAAAACAGGCTTCTGGAGTCAAACCACTGCCATGTTGAGGCTGCGTTCACACTGCGAGCCAGCGCGCTGTGGCAGGAAGCCACTGACGTCAGAATTCATCTACCTGTTTGTGTGAGTGATATCTGCCCCCTCTGTACGGAGGGCTGTGTGGGTCTGAACCCGGAGTGGACCCAGATGTGAATGGTTTCAGAGAGATTTCATCTCCGATCCACATGTCATGGCAGGACTCTCAGCTCAGGCGAGTGACGATGGAAAGGTTGGATGAATTCTGATGCGACTCTGGTGGCATTGCAGAAAATCAGACCAGACTCTGATTCACATCTGAAAATGGCCCAAATCAGAATTGAAAAGATCAGGTTCTGTGGGACCTGCGTTGTTCACACTGACAAGCACAGGTCTGACATGAAGACCTGGGCCCCTGCGCCTGCAGCCTGAACGCAGCCTGAACGCAGCTTTACATGAGTCCCTGCGTGGCAGTGAAACGCAGCTGCTTGTTCGACCCACAGGCCCCATTGTTCTTACTGGAAGAAACAGTCCCACTGAAAACTGAGCGACCAAGACAGAGCTTTTGGAAAGTTGAATGAAGCTGATGAGTTGTCAGATGCAACTGATCAGTGTTTGAAGCAGCATGCAGCGTTTTCCCTTCACCCGACTTGTGTTTGACTGGGATCAACCTGAACATGTGGTCCAGTGGAATATAAAACAATTCCATTCAAACATTCGTGCTCCCCAGAGGATGGACCCTCGTGACGGTTGATGCCACCAGCAGGTGGAAGTTTGCGAGGCACAGTGAAATCAGTGCCTCGAGCAGGGCAAAGGTTTTGGTTCAGAGAAGAACATCTCAACAGTCACTGCCTCGAATCACCGCCACATCGGACGCTCACGTCCCCCACAGAACGATCCGCTGAATGTTTGATCCACAGGGTCTGCGCTCACAGACGTGTTGGAAACATTCCTTTACTTTGCCCTTGTTTGTCTTTATGATTCTCGAGCTTCATGAGGAAACACTGCCCTGCCGCTTCGTGGTACCTAAAACCAAACGTCTCCTTTTCCCCAGGGTGGGTGAGACTGAAGGGGGGAGAGGGAGGAAGGGGACATTTGTGTGGTGTCTGTCCCCCCCTCATGTATCCTGTCTCTGTGACCTCCTCATGTGCTGAATTGTAATAAAGCATTTCAAAGATCGGCTGTGAGTGTGTGACGGATACACAGTGAAGGAATATGGATGTCAGGTGATTGCATCATACAAATCTGTGTGTGTGTGTGTGTGTGAGAGAGAGAGAGAGAGAGAGAGAGAGAGAGAGAGCAGGCATGAAAATGAATATGTTTTTGTGTGTTTGTGTGACAATGTTCTGCCACAAGATGGAAGCTGTGTGTGTGTGTGTGTGTGTGTGTGTGTGTGTGTGTGTGTGTTGCTATCAGAAAAAGACAGGGAGGCCGGTTGTCCCTGACGACGGTGCGCCGTGTTGCCCGGCAACAGTGCTAACAATGGGCCACCACCAGTGTTCTAGAATGTGGGCGTGGCCTGAGAATGATGGGGGGGGGGGGGGATTTTTCAACTCATTAATTTTGACACAAACAGCCGTGACACAAATGACTGTGTTTGTCATCATGTGCAGGTTTTCTTAAATCAATGAAACGAACAAACAGCACAGAGATGAAAGAATGAGATTCTTTATGGTAACACTTTGTTTTATAGTTTCCCAGAAATTTCCTCTGAAATGTTTGGTGCTGATCATTCCTTCCTGTTAAAGCTCAGTGGTTCAGCCGAACATGCAAACACACAGATCCACATGAGAGGAATGAAGGTTCCCATAATTCATGACTGTTCAATATTTACCTGGGTGCAAACGGAGCAGTGCTTTCAGGGAAAATCATATTTTAACTATTAGTATCATATAAATTCTCAGGCTTATTTGACTTCAGAGGAAACGATCACTGCCACTTACAGAGCGTCGGGACGACAGAGCAAACTCTCTGACAGTCGCTCCATGAGACAGTCGGCCACAGAAGGGTTTTAACTGGGTGGGACAAATGAATAAAGATATGTTTATTAAAAGAGGAGATATGTTATGATTCGGTCTCACCAGAAGTCTTTGAGCAGCCGCAGGTAAAGCCCGGACCCTGATGTCGGAGCAGCAGCATGAACACAGTGAAGACGGAGGAGAGCAGCAGGACGACAGGTTACAAAGTGTGTGTGTGGCCGATGGCAGCCCGGTGCTCACAGTGGATGGACACAATGACTCCCCCTCAGGGCAAACTGCACTTTTTTAAACATCAATCATTCTTTTCATCCATTTAACTAAATACATAAAGAGACGCCCCCTCCACACCTGAAGTGGTTTTTTTCTCTGGTGTTCGATCAAGAGTTTCACCGTAGACACTGATTGTTCTGATTGTTCATGTTTCTCATGGAGTAGAACTTCTTTTTGTTGAGGAAATGTCTGAAGCTGCTGCTGGGACAGAGATCAGAGTCACTGCAGACTGAAGGATGAAGAGTCTCATCACTGAGTCGATGTTATTTTAAGTCTTGTCTTTTCCTCATTTTTTCCTTTATTGTCATTTTTGTACTTCTCACTGTTTCCAACTTCCTCTCTCATCCCTCCTACTCTCTTTGACTGGAGTCAGGACCTGGCACTGATCCACCACAGCGTGTGTGTGTTTAACAGCCATTTAATGGAACCCTGATAGTCTTAATTAGTGAGGGAGAGCCTCCCTCCCTCGAGGCTCATTATCCCTTAGTTTTCTTCTTCTGAGGGCGGGAGAAGAGGAGGACGCTGGGAGGAAGACGGAGAGAGTGAAGGACATGGAGTGGAAGAAGAGAGGGAAGAGAAACCAGGGAGGAGTGACGAAGAGGGAGGAAGTAAACACCAAGTGAAGGCTCCATCTAGTGGTAAGAAACACAAACTGCACCTGAAATCCTACATGTGGAGGGAAAAGGCCAGAAGTTCCTCAACAGACCATAATCACTGTTTGATGTAAAGTGTTTCTGATTGTCCAGTTCATAGACAACAGGGTGACTTGAACTTGTTTAACCAACGGTCCAAAACCAGTTATTCACTTCACTAACATTGAACAAATATTCACAAGCAGCTTCTTTCATTTTCTGTCAATCAGCGAAACAATGAATCAATGGCTTTTGGTCCATTAGTGTGTCGGCAAACAGGAGCTTTTTAAAAGGCTGAATCAAGTGTCCTGCAGGAGCAGAACAAAGATCGGCTAAACCTCACAAAGCCAAACGGACTCCTAACAGCTATGAAGCGTTTATACCTGAGCTAGGACCCATGAATGAAGCCACTTGTTATAAAACCCTTAGAGATGTGTCTCATTTGAAACTGATCAAGGTATTGGTCATTTCAGTAAAGTCAGCTGGAGTTTAACCAAAACACCAGCTCACCTTCTCGCTGAACCTCATTTTTTTAAGGAGCTTTCCAAAGTGATGTTTCCTACATTCCTCTGTCAGTTTTCTCTTTTTCAAATTATACTTATATCATCTCATTAAGCTCTGTGTGGTTTCCCACTCCAGCCAGTTTTCATTCTAGTTGACTGACAAACAGGAGGTGGGGTTGATGTTACCTGAGAGAGAATCCCGACAGGTGAGACTGTGGAATTATCCTTCACTGTTGGTTGAGTCCTGCTGAAGTCAGTGGGCTCAAACAACCAGGGACACTCGTCACTTTATCAGTATTAAACATGAATGATCATCATTCTGACCATGAAACCAACAAATCAGTTCAGTTTTCATCCCTAAACAAAATCCATTCGTGATAAAATCATTATATAACACACGAGTTTCTGAAGTTCGACCCGAATTTTAACTGTTTGATTTGCTTTATTGTTCCCATCTGTTGTAAACACAAAAGTCTCATTATGTGCCAATTAAAATAATTAAAAATATAAATATTCAAAAATAAAAAAGACGTCAGTACTTGTGACCTCATATCTATCGATTCCTCCAGATTTCTCATCATCATGCCCAGAAAAACACAAACTGCAAGTCAGACTTTAAAAATAATGACTTTAACTACAATCCTTGCAAACAAACACACGGCATCAACCAGCATCACCAACTCGGCCACTGAGATGAAATGAACAGAAAGAGGTTAACATTACAAATGAACACAATTTATTTTAGAAACAAATCAAACAATACCAGCAAAGGTTAAAAAAAAAAATCAGCAGTTTGTTCCTTTTTTCCCATCAAGTCTGCAAAACGTCTCTTTTAATTTTATGCGTGTGTGTGTGTGTGTGTGTGTGTGTGTGTTTGTGTGTCCTACGTGGCAGAGTGTGTGTGTGTGTGTGTGTGTGTGTGTGTGTGCTAGACACTGCTGGCTGAGCGTTCATCAATGGGTGACTGAGACTCTGAATGGGCGTCAATGGAGGAGTCTGAGTTCCACTCGTTCCCAAGAGACGGGGGAGAACGTGTGATGTGATTGGCTGTGGGGGGCTGAAAGTCTCCACCAGAGTTTTCTGAATGACAGTCAAAGGGTGGCTGAGACTCACACTGAGAGTCAATGGGGAGGCTGTGTTTTGAAGAGGTGTCGGTGGGGAGCTGTGGGTTGGAAGTGGAATCAAGGTGGTTTTGAGCTTTTGAATGGTGGAGAGGTTTGGGATGGGATTCGACGGGAGGTTCCGACTGAGAACTGCACTGTCCATGTGATGTGTGGAAGGCAGAGGAGGATAAGGCTGTGTGGTTCAAGTGTTCATCCATCATGGCGCTGACAAAGCTAGAAGAATGATCGTTAGCAGGTGGCACAGGATGCAGATCGATGGGTGGCAGGTGACCATGAGGCAGTCTGTCTTTGTGAAGGACTAATGACGCAGCGTTGTTGTCCAGTGAAGAGCGGAGGTCAGCGGTAGATTTGGGACTTCTAGGATGCAGGTCAGTGGGTAACACCCTGCTGCTAGCAGCTGCTGTCGTCATTCTAACTCTAGAGGGTGAAAGCTTTTCTTGCAGGCTCTCTCTCTTGCTGGAAGAGTAGGAGTCGGTGGGTGAGGAGGGATTCTGAGTCATAGAATCAATGGAAGAAACAAACACAGGGGCTGACACATTGTTACAGTTGGCTCCTGAGAAAACATCACCACCTTCAGCAGAAACACTGGTGGAAGGATGGAAGTCAACGGGTCCCCGACAGGAACTGGGGCTTAGAGTCTTATTCCTGCAAACTCTGGAGGTAGAGTCAGAGTTAGCTGGTCTGTCTTTGGACCAGCAAGTCTTGGCTGAATGGAAATCAATGGGAGCTAAAGAATTTACAGGAGATATCTCCTTTTTGCTAGCAAGGCTGGAATGTAACTTTGACGAAAGAAAGGAATTGAAGTCCAGATGTGGTAAACAATCAGCTCTGTCACTGTTGTCAGACCCAGGAAAACAATAGGAATCCTTGCATGGTTTGTGGCCCATGGAATGGCTGTCGACTGTGTCGACTTTAGAAGGGGCAGCTGAATGGGAGCCAGCGGGTGCTAAATGACAGGAAGAAATGGTGTCAGTGGCTGAGATGTGGCTAGTGGAGGCTAGCTCTCCTCTCGGTTCCACAGTACTTGAGAAATGTCTCTTCAGCGTTGAAATGGGAGGGATAGCCTGGTTAGCTTTAGGCAGCTCGCCACTCGGACTGGAGTCAATGGGGCAGATGGTGGAATTAGAACTGAGGTCAACATGAGAATTTTTACAAACTGGGTCAGCGTCAACAGAGGCGTGAGGTGAGCGCAGATCAATAGGAGAAATGGCCAACAGGCGTGGACTCCCAGCATCTTTGTGTTTTAATGGCGGTGGCGTGTTTCTGTTGTATGAGCGAACAGGACTGGCCTGTTTCAGGAGTGGAGGGAGGTCCTTGCTCTCCTCTCTGACCATGCAGTCCTTGAGTTGCTCAAGAGGAGGTAGCGGGGGGATGGAAGTACCAAAGGTCAGCAAGTCAAAGCCCTGATTTTGGTCTTTGCCGACGTTGGACTGTAGTCCTTCAGGCAACTCAGAACTGGGATGTTTGGTCTCAGCCAACCAGTTGTGCTGGTTTGAATGAGAGTGACCGACCTCCCTCTGATCCCTAAAATGCTTTTTTCTGGTGTCAGATGAGCAGTTGGGCTCAAAGTTCAAAGGATCGCATTTAGGTACAGCGATTCCCTTCAGGTCGTTGAGGATGGTTGCTAGCAGATGGCTGTCAGAGGTTGAGCCCTCAGAGTCTCTTTTGTGAAGCAGATCCGTCGATGTGGGGGAAGCATTGTTCTCTCCTGCTGGCTGAGAGCCACTGCCCTCGGTACTTGCTTCTCTCTTAGCGACAGTGGTGGTCTTTCTATTATTCTCTGCCACTGGTCCGTTATCATCATCTGATCCCAGCAGTGAACCACTATCTTCAACGTTTTCCACGTCCACATTACAATCACTGTTGTCGCTGTTGTCGATGGCGATGGGACCTGCAGCCTCAGACTGGCCTGCCGGCTCAGTCTCCGACCCATCAGAACCTCGGTCCAGGATGTCAACGGGAAGCTCGCCAATTTCCGCATTTAAAGCTCTGCTCACTGCGGCAGAATGCACCAGTGGCAGAGGAGGCAGATCGGAGAAGTCGACCGTCTGCTGGCTGCTGAGTGGACTGCTGCTGCTGCTGCTGTGGTTGCTGTGTTTGTTGTTCATGTCGTTGTGGCTGCTGTCGCTGTCGAGGGTGATGATAACCGGAGAACTGTGAGAGACAGAGTGTGTTAATACTTCTCTTTGTTATACATAATTGTAAACTGGATATCTGTGGAAGTTTGGACTGCTGGTCAGTCAAAAGAGGACATGTCCTCCTGGGCTGTGGAAAACTGTGCAGACACGTTTCGCAACTTCTGACATTTTAGATGGAAAATGTTTAATTGACCAATCAATCATTGGTAGTTGCTGTTACACATATATAATGTGCAGATTTTGACTGGGTGACTGACTCAGGAAGCAGAAATTATGGACGCTTGTCATAAAACTTTGGCCATTCAAAAAGATATTCAACTAATTATTGTAAAACCGGGAACAAAGCACGGCCACGGTGAAGTAACAGTGAAGGGTTTGTGTTGGAACAAATTGTGGCAGGTCGCCCCCTGCTGGCTGTTTTTACAACTGTAAAGAGCTTAACCTCTCAAATGGAGCGAGACCTCCTCGGCCTTTTCTCCAGCTATGTGCTGTACCTGCTGTGTTGTGTCCTGCGGTGTCGTCTCCTGCGCCGTTTGCGGGCGGGAGGCTGCGTCGCATTGGAGGTGATGGTGCCCTCATAGATGATCTCCACACTGGGACTTCGGTCTTCTCTGCTTCTCCTGCTGATGAAGGACAGACAGGAACCAGGACACTTGTTCAATGCTTTGTTACACACTGAAGCACAGTCGAGCAGAGCAGCACAGAGGTCTGTCCACAGTGCAACAAGAGAAAAACAACCACATCTCTTCTTCTTCATCCTCTTTTCAGGTGAACAATGTAACTGCATCGTAGCCAACATTTGTTGAGGAGTCAGACAGAAAGCTGGCTGAACAAATCATTTTACAGTCACATCATCTGACAAAATCATCAATGTTTAAAATACTCGATTAGAGAAACTGAGACAGCAGAACGTTTCCACATGACGATCAGTTGACCCCGAGCAGCAACAGACAGCCCTGTGTTCAGCCTCCTGCTCTCTCTGTCACCATCTAGTTGTTCTTTACACATTTTTGATTCTGTTCTCAGACACAAACAGTGATGAAATAATTGTTTGACTGCGTCTCATAAATAGGCCACGTTAACCAGCAGTCATTCTTCAGCTGCTGTCCTGAGCTGGCCAAATCCTTATTTTATAATTGTGATGATAAAAAGAAACATGGAAACAATAAACTGAACTGAATCAAAATTACTGCTGATTAAGTTTGACTGAACTGGCTGATGGTGAATCCTGGGGATTCTGACGACATTGTGCAAACAGAAACAGGAAGTGTCTGCTCTCACCTGTCTCTGGCGCTCTCCCTGGGAGCATCCCTCCTCGGCCTCTCTCTTCTCCTCCCTTCATCTCTCCCCCTCCTCCTCTTCTCCTTCTCCGTCCGCTCCCTCCTTTTCTCCCTGCGATGGCTGTTGCTCGGCCTCCAGGTGGGGTCCTTGTCGTTGCTGTCCAGATGGCGGCTCTTGTACTTCCTCTTGCCCCCGGGTTTTTCTCCGTGGTGAGTGTTGCTGCGGTCGCTGGGGGAGAGCGAGGGCGTCGGCGGCGTGTGTGACAGTGGCTGTGGGGAGGAGCAGAGTGGTGAGGAGGAGGAGGAGCAGCGGGAGGGTGAGGAGACAGAGGAGGCCAGAGAGGAAACCTGGGAACAGCCGTACTCCCAGCTGGAATCAGGCGGGCTGGGCGGCAGCGGCGAGCCGGACTCGACGCTGGAGTGAAATGGCGAGGGGGAGGGGGAGTGGGAGCGGTGACGCATCATGGCAGGATAAATGGAGCGGTTCGGGTTATACAGGGTGCCGCTCTTCCTCAGTCTGTCTCCACTCCTCTCCCGCCCTCTCCGGCTCCTCTTCCTCCTCCTCTTCTCCCTCGCCACCTCGCTGGCAGACTGCTTTGAGTCTCTCCAGCTCTCTCGCTCCCGGCGCTGCTCACTCTCCCCAGGTGTGGCTGGGCTGAGCGTGCACACAGAGTTTCTGCTTCTTCCCGAGCTGCCCGACCAGGAGCGTGCACGTGAGCGTCGCTCACCCACCTTGCCGTCTCTCTCGTTCAGCTTGTTGTCCTGTTCGTCTCTGCAGGCCTGTGATGTAGAGGGAGGGATCACGGGTAAGTAAGAGAGGGGCGGAGTGGAGGAGTGGAGGGGGGGATTGGCAGAGGGAAGGAGAGGAAGCTTGTCAGCTGTAGTGTCCTCTTCCTCCTTCTTCTCCTCCTCCTCTTCCTCAGTGTCAGAGGAGAGCTGCACCAGCTCAGGAGTCCGCTCCGCAATTGGCTTCTTGTAGCCGACTATCAGACACTCCTCCTCCTCCTCCTCCCCCCGTCTCTCTCCTCCCACCTCATTGGCTGCCTCCTGTGGGACGGGGCTGAATGACAGCGAAGTGAGTGAACACGAGGGCTCAGCAGTGGAGTAGGAGGGACCTGGGGTCTCGTCGTCCCAGGCTGACAGGCTGAGGCAGCTTCCAGTTTGGATGATGTCATCGTGGGCGCCCCCTGCCCTCCCCAGTAGCCTCTCCTCTGACCCTCCTTCTGCCTGTCTCTCCTCTTCCTCGCCTTCTGAAATGGCGATGACAGAGCTGCTGTCGGTGGCGCTGCTCGTCCCGTCCAGCTCCAGAGCAGCAGCTGGCGGCTCATACACGGCCTGCAGGTCGTAGTTTTCCAGGCTGAGTGGCGAGCGGGCAAAGCTGACCAATTCATGCAGGAAGTGGTCAGTGCGGGCCAACAGGAACGGTCGCAGCTCTTCTTCTATTGTGGGTGTGTCCTCCAGGCCGTGGCGGGCGAGCCGTGCCATGATGATGCGCTGGACGATGTCAACTAGCGAGCCGTGTGCACCGTACAGCACGGTGAGCTCCCGGCGCAGCCAGGGCCGGAGTCTGTTCAGGTGGACGGGGTTTCGACGGAAATTCTCTGCAGTTATTTCACGCTGCTGCTGCTGCTGCTGCTGCTGCCCCTGGTTCCCGACGCCGGCAACCCCGTTGACCCGTATGCCGCAGCGGTAGAGGGTACGACGGAAGGCCACCGTCTCTCTCTCCCTCAACCGCCGCAAAGTTCCACCTTCTCGCTGTAGCCGCTGCCTCGCCGCCAAACGAGTCATCAGCCGCCGCGATGCCCGGTCGTTGGGGGCCACAGGTGCCACCGCCCCCCCGAGTCCCGTCAGTCCCTCAAATATCACCCCACGCTCTGCCAGATCGGCCCCTCCCCTCATTCTCTGCTCGTCCAGGTCTTCTCCCTCCTCACTGTCCTCTGCAACGACAGGAGAGACAGTGGGATGATGAGGAAGAGGAGGGAGATTAAGAGGAGGAGAATTGAGGTACCACTCCCACACCCCTGTCCTCTCCCCCACCCTGCTGCCTCCCCTTCCTCTTCCCCCCCTCTCCCTTCTCCGCCTCCTTGTGGTCGTCTCTCCGTCATCTGCCCCTCTGTGCCTCCTCAGCATCAGCCTCATCTGGTGGTCGCTCCTCGCTGCCGAAGCCATCACCGCCACCATTGCAACCGTGGCGGCGACGCTGCTGTTGGCGGGAGCCGGCCGCAGCGTGTACTCCTTGAAGTCGTCCTCGGCACGAACGGAATGCAGGATGGAGGCGAAGGGCTGTTTGCAGAGCGGACACTCTGCTTTGTTGTGCGACCACTCCTGGATGCAGGGGAAACAGAAGCGGTGCAGGCAGCGGTCCAGGTACGCCAGGTTGTTAAAGCGGTCCAGGCAGATCGGGCACTTGGAGTCAGGTGATGTCTCCTCTGCCGCCATCACTGCCCGCGCTGAAGCCGAGGCGGAGGAGGAGGAGGGAGGAGACGAGGAGGAGATGGCAGCAGCTGTGGTTGAAGTGTTGGTGTTTTTCCTCCTGCTGCTGCGACTGCTGCTCTCTCTGCTCCTCTCCTCTTCCTCCTCTGGATGGCCGCCTCCTGCTGCTGCACCTGCACCTCCGCCTGCATTCTCACGCCGACGCAAACGCAGTTTCATCCGCGTGGTTGCCATCACCTGAACACAACAGATGGATTTAGAGTTTCAACAGACAGCAGACCAACCTGTTTGTATTTAAACCTCTCTACTTCTGTGCTGTATTAGAACTTTTCAGTAACTTTCATATTAAAACATGACACTTTACTGGTCACACTGAGACTACATGTTTTGTTTTTTTCTTTTACACATTTACTTCCTCATTGCCTCACAGCAGCGTTGAGACTTCAAACCAGAAAACTGTGAACTCAAAGTTGTTTAGTAAATAAAATCCTTGTAGAGGAAAGAACAGGAGCAACCACAACACAGTACTGATCGTTCAGCAGGGTCTGTAGTTCTGACCGCATATCATTGGCGATGGTCCAGCAAAACAAGCTAAGCTAACAAGCTAAGGAGCTCTCTCCAGACTTAGACTCTTCTTTTGCTTTGCTTGTTTGATGGCAGTCTTTTGGAGATTAGCTTTGGCTCTTCCCGATACAACAAGGACACGGAGCCGGCAGAAGAAAACGACGCTGCAGTGCTGACACTGCTAGCTGCTAGGCTAGCATGCTGACTGACCAACAGAGACAGTGAGCACTGTTAGCATTTAGCGAACCGACAGGCTCAGACACTGTTTCTCTACTAGCTTCAATTGCGTTAATCAAATATTTGTCGAGCAGCTTTAAACAGCGGCAGCTGCCCGTGTGTGTGCAGCGGTGGATGATGGAGCTCGATGTCAAACAGTAACACCGAAAGGCTTCTGTCAGTTTAGCCTGTTAGCATGCTAACGCGGTTAGCTCCGTACCTGAGCAGAACTAGACTCCCCAGGTCGCTCCGGGAGCTTCTCATCCGGGGTTTTTCTCCTCCTCCGGGCAGAATTCCGCACCGTGAGCGGCATCCGCCGTCAGCGGGGCTGTCCGTCCTCCGGGCTCCGCCGCTCGGATCCGCTCAGACCGAAACTCCCGTTAACAAGGAGACCAACAGTGCGAGTCGGGTTCTGTCGCCCGAACCGAAACTGCACACAGCTGTACGGAGAAGCTGCCGCGGGGGACGACGGGAAATCCAGCATCTGATTAGTGTTTTTATTTTTTTGCAGAGCCAAAGATCGTCAATAAAGATAATGGCTCACACCAAATACGTCACCTGCAATTTTCATATTTTTATCTGAGTACGTCATAATGATGACTTTTACTGAGTAACGAAAAAAGGAGCATTTAGAGTTTCTGGGCAGAAATGGATCTCCATATATAAAGGTTGATAAAACCCTATTCATGATAATAATAATAGTATTATAGTATTATCTGGCTCAGAGTATTTTACACCCGTGTCAAGAGAAGGAAGAACAGAAAGGAGCCTTGGCTGGACAACAGAGAATAAGTCAGGTCCACTGTGTCGTTCTCTACCGGAAGAAGTAAGGGTCCGTTTAAACCTGTTAAAGACAAGAAGAGGAAAAACACAGAGATACATGAAACATCAGTAAATACAAAGGAAATCATTATTGTATTATTGAATTATTGTTGTTGTTGTCAGTAAATGTGGAGTTTTGTTTTGTCCCAGATGTCAACAAGAGACGGACACTGAAAATCCCAGTGACATCAGAGAAATGTCGGTTTAGGTCGTGAAAAGTAAACAGTAAACAGTTCAAACACACACTCCAATCCAGAAGGTGGCGCTAATAAAAATTGTTGACCCTTAAACAACAACAGAGGAAGCGGTGTCAGCCTCTTCTCCTCAACCTGACAGCCGTGCCTCTCAGTGCTGCCCCCTAACGGTGTGGATCGAGAGCGTCCATCTGGTGAAAGAAGCTGCTTTACTTCTATCATTGATTGTGCGCAGGTGAACAGGAAACTTGACGCGATGTGTTCGCTCATCAGCCTGTAAAGCTGTTCTCTTCATTATTGACAGGTGGACTTTAATCTGGTTCACTCACACTCCGAAACACAAGGTGGCGACCTGGCGCCTAAACCGCTGGACACCACCTGCCGCTAACAGCAAGACGAGTGGGAATAAAGAGTAAACAAACCGAGCCGAGCCGAGCCGGGACCGGCGGTGTCTCAGCGGCTCCGGTGGGGAGATGTCGACCTTCAGCAGAGCTGCTCTGGACCGGATTTACTCGCTGGTACGTTCACAACATCTACACTTTGTTCTCAGTCATCTGGTTAAGCTAGCAGCTAATGTTAGCTAGCAACCAGCCGGTTTGGCAAAGATTCACTGGTGTACAATTGAAATGAGGCCGAAACGGTTGAGTGAAAGTTTCTTCTTTCCTGATGTGAAGAGTAACTTGGCCACATGTTGGAGGTAATCAGAGCAGCACATTTAACACCGACGTGTCAAGACTGTCAAAGCAGCATCAGGTCATTAGGAACAGAGCGACAGGGTCAGTGCTCTGCTGAGGAGGAGCTCAGACCGGCTGGTCAAGCACAGCTCGGCCTCACCTGTCCTCATCGCTCAGGGCTGCTGAAGCTGCCCCCTTTGTTTCACCTGTTCCTGCTCGGTTCACCTTCTGACCGGGACCGGGACCGCTCCCTCTGTCTGTCTCAGGTCTTGCTGGCGGTTGTGGTTTTGTCTTGGTCATATGTGATCTACGCCAGCAGGCTCGCTTCTCATTGGTTGCTGGAGAAGAGCCGTCCTCCAGTAAGACTGACAGCACATTGATCCATCAGTCCAGGTGAGTGTTCACAAACTCCATACGACATGAACTTTTTATAGGGTGAGTTAAGTTTGTCAGAACCTTACAGTTATTTGTTTGTGACTGATCTTGTTTAGTGTCACAGTCTTTGCGTTGACTCCAGTGTCTGTGACAGAAATCAGGCTTTACAGACCTGAAATGACTGAAAGAATCTTTTTGTCCCTTTGAGACATTTTATAATTTTCTCTCTCTCTGTTTGTCTCTGCCTCTCGTCTGTTGTCCTGCTCTGGCATCAGGCTGATCCTTCAGACCCTCTGGGGTCCAGACCTCTTGTGGACCAGGAGACTCCACCTGTCGGACCTGTTTGCACTGAGCGGACTGAGCCTGTGGAACCTCCCGAAGCTTCCGTCCTGACGGGTCTGACTGGAAGAGATGGGGACGGAGTCGGGTTTGGAAGGTGTTGGGAAACAGCGCCGCTCTGTGGCGCTGAAGGAGAATAACAACCCAGTGACGTCACTGAGCTGAGACTGATGGAGAAGACCTGAAACTCAAGGAGCTGTGGCTTCGATATCTGCTGTCGGTTGTTTGGAGCTTTCTGTGTGTTTCTGCAGAACAAAGGATTTCACGTTTTAAACTCAACAACTGATTTGATATTTTAAATCGTATCTGTGTGAAATAAAGTTGAAGAAACCTTTGTGTTCTCTGTTGAATCTGTCCTGCTGGAATCATGAGCTGGAGCTGAAAATAGTGGTTTATTAGTCGATCAACAGAAAATGATCCAGAAACCATTTTAATAATCGGTTTATCTTTCTTTATCTGAGCTTTTGTCTCGACTGTTTTCACCTTGATATCAAACAGCTGTTTTTCCAGTTGGTCGATGTCCAAAAGCCTCATTTTATCGGATGTGATTGGGCTGTTCACAGACTCAGAGCAGATTTATCTGAAGCATCAGTCTGAATGGAAACATGGCAGCTAATTGTGTGTGTGTGTGCTCTGATGTATTCAGTAACTAAAAGCTCTGAAACACACACACACACACACACGGTGGTGATTTATAATGAAGAGACAGTGTTTGATGTGTGTGCCCTCAGATATGTAAATGCTCTCAACAGAATGGGTGGATGAGAGAGGGCGAGCGAGCTAAACAGTGAATGAGAGGTGGAGAGAGAGAGGCTCTTCTGGTGAGTACTCATTCTATTACCAACAACACTTCAAACACACACACACACACACACACGTCGTCTCTCATCTGTAATTAAAAGCCCGGCCTCTGCTCCTCCTCTCTCCTCTCGCTGTGGTTTGGGCCCCGGGGCCTGCAGACCCTCTTCAACAGGCTTATCTGTATGTAGTTTGTTGAATGTTGAACTGATGACATGTTTGTGCCTCTGTGGTTAAATATGAAGGGTTTTTATTTGAGGGTT
>JBBMOC010000313.1:73486-75986 GCA_037975185.1 Centropyge bicolor
TCATGAAGTAACAGCATGACTGTTACCAGGTTCATCATCATGTCCACCGGGCTGACTTTGATCGGGTTGATTCGGTGGACAAACTTCTTGATTTGTTCAAAGGTGGGTCGGTGGGCGGGGTTATGGGAGCGACATCGCCGGATCAGCTACGGAAACACACGCGGGACAAAAGGCAGCAGGAGAGGTGAGAGAGAGAGAGAGAGAGAGATTTCCTGTGAGTGATTCACTCACTGTGTTCAGCCTGAGAGGAAGAGAGGTGGATGTTTAACGGACACGAACACGTCTCCACCTCCATGTGCTGTCAGCCACTGTGCTCCAGCATTCCTCAGTCAAATGATATAATGGTGTTTAAAGGCAAAGTGAACACACCTCCACGTAGTCGGCAGGACAGGGACAGGTGCTGTCTGCTTTACTGGAGATGAGCTCGGGGAGAGGAGGACACCAGGCGCTCTCCAGACCGGACTCCTCTGCCTGCAAACAGTACACGTGTTTATGTGTCAGGTCCGGATCAAGAAGGCAGCTCGTAATAACTAACCTGACGACAAACACCAACATCAGCAAGTGGCATTATGCAGCTGGAACTTCAGCTGTGATAGGCTGTCACAGAGTTACAGTGGAGTGACAGGACCGTCGACCAATCAGGCTGCGACTCACCGGGACGGGGTCGCTGCGCGTGGCGATCTCCAGCAGGATGATGGAATAACTGCGGGAACATACAGAGGTTATCTGTCTGTGTGTGAACCATCGGCCACAGACGGAACCCCACGAGATGAAGCGTGGAAGGCTCCGTGCTCGGCTGAGTGGAGGACAGAGGTTGGGGTTCAGCTGTTAAACCTGACGGCCATCTTTCCTCTCGCTGTGCGAATGCTCTCATCAAGACTCCTCATAGCAGCTCGTAGTTCTGGTTAAGTTCAGGTTAAATCTTCAGAGAATCATGTTGATAAAGTCAATGCAAATGAACAGAAACAGCTTTTATGTGTCTGATACCTGAAAACATCTCCAGCCAGCGTCGCCTCCATGTTAGAGCTGTGAAACTCGGGTGGCATGTACACCTCCAACAGCCTCTGCTGATAGGTGGAAAGAGGCTCCGCCCCATCATCCAGGCGATACACCCTGAGCCCGTGATCTGACAGGACAGAACTCTCGTTAGTGCACATGACGTTTCATGTGTTTCACAAAGTTCAAACAGTCAGATGAGGTAAAGAAAGATAGTGTTTGTCTGTGGATTTGTTTTTTTTCTTTATTTAAATCTACTAATAACTGAATATTAGCCAAAACTCTTTGTTGTTGTTCAGCTCAGAAAAGGCTTCCAGTGAAGCAGAAAGAGAAGTAAACAGAGTGTTAGCCATACCTTGGAGATTAAACACACTGGTGTGTGTGTGTGTGTGTGTGTGTGTGTGTGTGTGTTACTGCACACCTTCATCTTACCTGTTATTTTGCAGACCCAGCGGTCGTCTAAGACACAGTTGAGGGACTTGAGTCGGCCGTGACAGATCCTGTGTTGGTGGAGGTACGACATCCCTCTGGCAATGTCTGTGGCGAAGGAAAACCTGGCAGAGTGTCGAAAACTGGAGATTATCTAATTTTCTTACCCACATTAACCTGTGTCATTGTATTATTAGTCCAAACAGTGACACAAAGAAATCACTAAACACTTGTCAGCTGAAGCTAACACTTCCATAAGAATGTGCATGTTTACCTGAAGCCCCAGTTTAGTGGGATCTCCTCGTTAAGAAGAACATCGTTAAGGCTTCCTTTTGGGCAGTACTCAGTCACTATGGCAACATTAGGCACCTCCACACACCCACCAATAAACTTGCACAAGTTGGGGTGATCGAGCTCCCTGGAGTCGGAGAAAGACAGGTTCGATTATTTGATAGATGAAGGTCATATTCGATCAGGAAGGACGACAAGTGTGTATGTGTGTGTTACCTGACTTGTTTGACTTCCTGTCTGATGGTTTTGGACAGAGAGAAAGTCTTTGTTTGAATCCTCTTGATGGCCACCGTCCTGCCATCACTGCAGAAGAGAACCACTGTTACAGTCTGCCCAGCTAGCAGCTAGCTAATGAGCAGCATCAAGAAGACTAAGAGCTTCAAACACACAGACAGGTAATCCAACAGGTGGGCTCACTAGATGCCGGTGCAGGTGAACGGTGTTTTCCTGGTCCCTGGTTGTCCTGTATAGGAGCTGAGAGCAGTCACACAGCTGGTGTTACTGTCGCTGTTCCCCACCGGTACGCTCATTATACTGCCCATGGTCATCCGAGCCTCCTGATCTGTGGAGAGAAAGAAGGAGAGGGGGGGTTAAACCTACCGCTGCCATGAGGATAAAAGGTTTCTAAAAGCTTTATGAAATCATTTGAAACAACCTGATCAGAGTTGAACAGAAAACAGCAACAGTATAAACTGTAAATATCCCCACGGTGGGACGAACACAGCTATATCTTATCTTAATCTTAACTTATCTTAAAAGGTTTCAGGCCAGTTTTATAACTCCG
>JBBMOC010000313.1:80986-106713 GCA_037975185.1 Centropyge bicolor
CACTCATGTCACTGCAGACGTGGACCCACCGCCTGAACATGAAGCTCACATGTCTGTTGAACTGACTCTTAATTTGAAATTCTCTTCCTGCAGAAGACCACGTGCTGTGGGCAGATGAGAGAAACTGTGAACCTGTGTTTGTGTAACTGTGTTGCAGCTGGGCGGACGGTCTCTGTCGCTATGGAAACAGCGTGGAGTGTTGCTGGGGCTGGAGACGGACGGACGGGGGACGCTGTCAATGTGAGACACACACACACACACACACACACACACACGCACATCATGTGAAGTGTCAGTTGACTGGCTGTTGTCACGCTTGGTTTGGTTAACGTGCCGCCGCTGCGAACGCTTCGGCAACGAGACTGTAAAGAAGTGGCAGATTGAAACGAGTCGTCTGTCTGGATCCTGCTGCCTCAGGTCTCACCTCACTCCCTCACGGGGCCACGGAGCGCTGAGGATGACCTCACCCACACTGTCCAATCAGAGAGGCACGTGTCGGCGGGTCGACACTGACTAAACGTTCAGTTCAGATCCTGGATCAGTTTGGGATAAACTCGTGGAAACAAAGCTGCTGATGGAAGGAAATGAATCTAAATCCAAGTCCATGGACTCAAAGACGAAAAACTCTGGCAGCTTAAAATTCACAGACCTGAAATCTGACCTGCTGCCTGTCAGACTGACACATGTTCATGCAGTGAATGAACTCCTTAAATGTGTATTAACCGTGTGTGTGTGTGTGTGTGTGTGTGTGTGTAGCTCACTGTCAGCAGGGCTGTAAACATGGAGAGTGTGTTGGACCAGACAAATGCAAATGTCACCCAGGATACACCGGCAAGGCCTGTAACCAAGGTAACCGTGTGTGTGTGTGCGTGTGCATGTGAGTGTGTTGTCATGTGAGTGTGTGTGTGTGCGTGTGTGTACATGTGCGTGCGTGTGTGTGTGCATGTGAGTGTGTGTGTACGTGTGTGCGTGTGAGTGTGTGTGTACATGTGCGTGCGTGTGAGTGTGTGTGTGTGTGCGTGTGTGTACATGTGCGTGCGTGTGAGTACATGTGAGTGAGTGTGTGTGCGTGTGTGTACATGTGAGTGAGTGTGTGTGCGTGTGTGTACATGTGCGTGCGTGTGAGTGTGTGTGTGCATGTGAGTGTGTGTGTACGTACGTGTGAGTGTGTGTGTGTGTGTACGTGTGTGCGTGTGAGTGTGTGTGTACATGTGCGTGCGTGTGAGTGTGTGTGCTCTCTGTAGTTTCACTCAGGTTTGATTTCCCATCAGGCCGATGAGAGAAGACGAGAGAGGCACATTCCTGTCATGCTTGTCTGACCTGCAAAGGCGTGTTTTACCTGAAGACCCCCAAAGCATTCACAAACACACACACACACACACACACACATACACACACACACAAACAGCTGTTTCCAAACTCAGACCAACACACACACTGTTAATCTCCTGATTAGAGGCTACATTATGAGTCATATCCTGACTATAAAACAACATCTGGCTTCAAACTGGAGCTTCACACACACTCTGAAATACAACACTACACACACTACACACACACACACACACACACACACACACACACACACACACACTCTTTGTGACCAACAGATCTGAAAGTCAAAGGTTAATCCTACAAGTTGACAAGAAGAGTGAAAACAGAGAAAATGTGCCTCTGAGGATAAACATTGAAATCCTGCCCTTCCCCCTCTGTGTGTGTGTGTGTGTGTGTGTGTGTGTGTGTGTGTGTGTGTTAGATCTGAACGAGTGTGGTGTGAAGCCGCGGCCCTGTAAGCATCGCTGCATGAACACACCAGGCAGCTACAAGTGCTACTGTCAGGACGGATACACAGTGCAGCCGGACGGCAGCTGCAGGAGTGAGTCCACACGCACACACACAGATTGTTCCTTTGCTCATGTGACAGCGACTCCAGGTGTCACTTTACACTGTTACACTAATGTAGACACAAACACATGCGGGACAGGCAGAAGAAGTGGACAGATCCAGAGTGAGATTTTGAAGCTCTCTTTGTGTCACTGTTGTTCCAGTGCTTGTTCCAGTGTTTTCATTGTTGTATTGATGGATTTATGTTCTTACAGATGCTCGCACCTGTTACCATGCCAACTGTCAGTACGGCTGTGAGGTCATCAAGGGGGCGGTCCGGTGCACCTGTCCGTCGCCGGGGTTACGGCTGGGAGCAGACAGACGCACCTGTGTGGGTCAGTCAGTGTGTGTGTGCTGCTGGATGCTGCAGTGTTCACTGACCAGTGGCTCAGATCCTCACCCCCTCCCTCTGTATCTGTCTCTCTCTCTCTCTGTCTGTCTGTCTGTCCCCCTCCCCCCCCCCTCTCTGTCTGTCTCTCTCTGTCTCTGTCTGTCTCTCTCTGTGTCTGTCTCTCTCTCTCTCTGTCTGTCTGTCTCTCTCTCTGTCTGTCTCTCTCTCTCTGTCTGTCTGTCTCTCTGTCTGTCTGTTTGTCTGTCTCTCTCTGTGTCTGTCTCTCTCTGTCTCTTTGTCTCTCTCTGTCTGTCTGTCTCTCTCTCTGTCTGTCTGTCTCTCCCTCTCTCTCTGTCTGTCTGTCTGTCTCTCCCTCTTCCTGTCTGTCTCTCTCTCTCTCTCTGTCTGTCTGTCTCTCTCTGTCTGTCTCTCCCTCTCTCTGTCTGTCTCTCTCTCTCTGTGTCTCCCCCCCCCTCTCTGTCTGTCTCTCTCTCTCTGTCTGTCTCTCTCTCTCTGTCTGTCTCTCTCTCTGTGTGTCTTCCCCCCCCCCTCTGTCTGTCTGTCTCTCTCTCTGCAGACATCGATGAGTGTGTGTTGCCCAGCAGTGTGTGTCCTCGTCGCAGGAAGTGTGTGAACACGTTTGGGAGCTTCGTGTGTAAATGTCACCTGGGCTTCAGACTGAGCTACATCGACGGGCGGTACACCTGCGCCGGTGAGGCCCAGTGTGTGTTTCCTTCACAGAGGGGTGGACTCATCAGGACCGGGGTCCGGCTCAGGAACCCCGGGGGGGTCGTGCACCTGCAGAGTGTGCACGAGGCAGCTCTGACAGCAGAGGCAGTTTTCTGCCCCTGGTCCAAAGCTCGTTTCTGCCTCTGTCACAGTGTAAAGGTCCAGGCTCTTTGTTCTGTACTGATCCTCAGGCAGGAAACTTCAGAGCAGAGCTGAACTGAGTCTCTGTTTGTTGCCAGATAAGGACGCTCGGCCGTTCTGCTCGCTGAATCCCGCCTCTCCCAAGTGCCGCTGTAACGGCGGCAGCTGTGCAGGTAAGAGTCGCTCATCAGCAGGTGACGTCTGTCGTCATCAGTCACGACGTTAAACCGACCAGATCCCAGTCAGAAGATTCATGTTTCAGTCGCTGGAGACGCAGCAAAACCACCAGCTGTTAATAATATGAAATAAAGGTTCGACTCATTCGTGCATCCTTCCTCAGACACGTTATTATCCAGGGTCTGAGGCCACAGTTCCTGGATCTGAGCGCTTCACTGCAGACACCAGGGCACAAAGGCTCCACATTAGAAACAGTGCAGGGCCGGCGTCGGTGCATTCCCTCCGACCCTGAAGCAGCACACACCTGTTCTCCTGCAGTCGGTCACTGAGCCTTCACGTGTCTGTTTCCTTCCAGCCGTCCTCAGAGTCACTCTGGAGCCGCAGAGGCCGAGAAGCCCTGCGCCTGCAAGAACTACAGCTCCCACCAGTACTACCACTCCTCTGACTACTACCACTACTACTACCAGTACTACCACTACTACTACTGCAGCTCAGCTAACCATGACAACTGCTGTCCTCAGGACAATACCTACTACTGCTATTACTACTTCAAGTACTACACCCATTGCTAGTACAAGTTCTGCTATTATTTCAAGTACAACACCTGCTACTGCCACCACTGCAGGTACAAGTACCTCCATCCCTCTGCCTACTACGACTGCTACTACTACTGCTACTACTACTACTCTAAATACTGCTACTATTATTGCTACTACTACTACCGCTACTGCTACTACTACTACCGCTACTGCTACTGCTACTACTACTCCAACTACTGGCACTAGTTCTGTTACTACTGCTACTACTACTACTGCTCCAAATACTGGTAGTAGTACTACTACTGCTACTTCTCCAACTCCAACTACAGTGGAACCAACTGTCACGATGCCCAGCACCACCTCACTGGTAACAACCACAGTGAACAACAGGATCAATAAGGAAGTGACACACAGACAGAGAGGAGACGTGCACAGTGAGCTCACACACACACGCATGCACGCACGCGCACGCGCACGCACACACACACACACACACACACACACACACACACTCTCCAGCTGTAACGATCAGTCGATCACTGAAAGTCATTTGCAACAGTTTTGAGAACTGAACAAACTTTTCGAGACGTGAATATTTTGTGGCGTTTTATGGAGCAGACGATGAGCTGAGAGTAACGACAGGTTCACACTGTTTCTGACACTGTTTCACAGGCTTTCAACAATAAACCAGGAACATAAGCAGCAGATTGTTGTCGTTTGTATAAATGCTGATATGTGACAGGCTGTGTGTATTTCCGTTGCAGTCCCTCGGCATCCTGCTGACAACCAGGTGTGGGAGTTCGACATCGAGCTGGGAGACACGGCCGAGGACGCCGGAGACGACCCCGGTACGTCCCACCCCCGCCCACAGCCGGCGGCGGGGCAGACACCGGGGGCTCAGTTCTGCTAGCAGGGCGGGGGCCAGGCAGCGTGACGTTCACGGCCACTGAGAAAAGGCCAGATCCTGAATGTTTGGAATGGAGGCCGATGAAGGGGCATGTTTCTGCTGCCGGAGCTCAACGTTACATCTGATACTGTGAAAGACTAAAGCAAACGGATATTATATTTATACACTTTACATCCAAAGTCGGTTTGGTTTAAAGTTTTTTCTATTTATAATTGACCCCATATGACTGAATGCACTACCTGTGTGTGTGTGTGTGTGTGTGTGTAGCAGAGGCTGGGGTGCTCCGCTGTACCTTCGATCATGGACCATGTGACTGGATGTCAGACAGAGAAGGAGATCTACACTGGGAGACTGTCCACAGCCCTGCAGGTAACACACACACACACACACACACACACACAGTAAAGTTCTTGAATTGAAGTTTATACAGTATAGATCACCTTCATTTACGACTGACATGACATGGCAGCTACTTTGATAAAGGTATAGTTATGGTGCGAGTCAGTCACTTCATCAGGTACACATGTGCAGTATAATGCAAAGTACTGTCCGGCTGCTCTGTCAGCTGATACAGAGAGGAACGATTCAGATCCTTTACTTGAGTCAAAATACCTTTTCTTTGAGTCAGACTGCTCCTGTGTGACTGATTCAGCTTCAGAGGGAGGAGAAAGCTCCGCCCTTCACATGTGGAGCAGCTGAAGTAGCTGCACCACTGATATTCTTCTTAGCAGCAGCATGAGTTTGAGCTGCAGCACTGATGAACTCAACCTGTCAGGTGGTGGCTACCTGGCCGTCCCCGAGCTGAAGGCAGGACAGAGGACCGTCCGCGGAGCTCGACTGGCCGTCCACATCGTCCCACCCTGGAGCCGCGGGCACCTGTGTTTCTCCTTCTCCCATTGGCTGAGCGGGCATCATGTGGGCGTGCTGCAGCTCTTTGTCAGGAAACAAGGACGAGGTCAAAGGTGCCAAAGACAACACGTGTGCATTACAGCAAATTTCTGTCACAGCCACCGCTTTGAAATCTTATTCCTGATTGGCCATTGCAGGTATAGCCCCGCCCTCTGGAGCAGGACAGGTGGGCACGGCTGGAGACACACACAGGTTGCCTTGACGACACACTCTCTGGACAAGGTGAAACACACACATGAACTGATACAGGGTTGTGTGTGAGTGTGTGAGCGTTGTGTTGACAGGTGTGTGTGTGTGTGTGTGTGTGTGTGTGTGTGTGTCCAGGTGCTGCTGAAGGCCAAGCGGAGGACAGGACAGCGAGGACAGATCGCCGTTGATGATGTCACTCTGAGACAGGGGGCGTGTCGATGACATCACACAGTGGATGGTCTCTGGGATTTAACTTTCTCAGACAGTTCAAAGACTTTCAGTTTCATGCTGCTGTTTTTACACAAATCCTGTTGATAAAGTCCTGTCGACAATTCATCAGTTTCCTGCCTCGTTCCGTGAACTGCTTTTTTATCTGTTGTGGTTTGTGTTGAAGCAGCAGGAGCTTTGACTTAAAGCTGACAGACACACGAACAACAGCCGTGTGTGTGTGTGCGTGCGTGCGTGCGTGCGTGCGTGCGTGCGTGAGTGTGTGTGTGTGTGTTTGTGTGTGTGTGTGCGTGTGTGTGAGAGTGTGTGTGTGTGTGTGCGCGTGTGTGTGTGTGCGTGCGTGCGAGAGTGTGTGTGTGTGTGTGTGTGTGTGTGCGTGCGTGTTTGTGTGTGTGCGTTTGTGTGTGTGTGCGTGCGTGTTTGTGTGTGTGCGTGTGTGTGCGCGTGCGTGCGTGTGAGAGTGTGTGTGTGTGTGTGTGCGCGTGTGTGTGTGTGTGTGCGTGCATGTTTGTGTGTGTGCGTGTGTGTGTGCGTGCGTGTTTGTGTGTGTGCGTGTGTGTGTGCGTGAGAGTGTGTGTGTGCGCGTGTGTGTGTGTGCGTGCGTGCGTGCGTGTGAGAGTGTGTGTGTATGTGCGTGTGAGAGTGTGTGTGTGTGTGCGTGTGTGTGTGTGTGTGCGTGCGTGTGTTCAGAGTAGAGCAGCGACCTGGGGAGCGGTGGTGTGACGGGGGCCACAGATGGAAAACGCCTCCTTCAGGCGGTCTGAGGCTCTAGGCTTGGTGTCGGGTCGGGTTATGGGCTGGGGAGGCCTGATGTTCTTCCTGTGACCTGTGGCTTGGAAACCTTCAGTATTTGCAGGTGAAAGTGAAGCTGCAGGTTCAAACCAAACACTCGATCAAACATTCACTGCTGAATATTTTCAGTTTGTGCAGCTGCAACCATGAAATGATTTTACATACAAACATGAAGATGATCAAATAATAATGTTCTGTCAATCAACTAATTGATGAACAGACTAATGTTCCAGCTGTGCTTCTATCAAGTTTCATTTATCACGATAACAAACAACAGAACATGACGTTTTATTTCATCTGTTTTCAATGCACAGACTCCCAGTTTGTGAAGTAATGAGTAACTGCAGCTGTTGGATACAGCGAGCGGAGCAACATGAAAAGATTTGTCCAGTCCTGAGAAATGTACTTATTTCCTCTGATTTCTGTCGATCAGCTCGTCCTCTTCATTCACCAGTTATTTCAGAGTCTACAAAAGAATGTTGACTCACTGCAGGTGTAGCTCCAATAACAGCATGAGTCTTTTTTATAAAACAGGGTTTATTCTCTTCAGACCAACCCGTGAAAACTGGGCCAAAGACAAAACAAAACAATCAAAACTAGATCATGAGTCTGACTAATGAGCACACCTTTACATCTGAAGCAATAATTAAGGCTTGGAAGTTACTTAACAGTATAAACATTAATAACATATCAATTATACAGCAGACTCATACACATAAACAACACAATAAGACCATATAAATTTACCGCGATGCGCTAATTAGCATACGGCGCTAGTGTTATTTACATATAACTTACGTCTTTACAATAGGAGCAAAAAACATAAACATACCTCGTAGGCTGCTTACAACAAAGGGGCTCGTGTTTACTGCTCTTCTCCTTTTCTTATAAAAAATAAACTTCATCATCTTATTTCTTCTTGTCTGCTGCTTCATTCAGTCAGTCTTTTGGCGCTGTATTTCTCCTCCTTCCGCTTCCTGCCTACGGTCCGCACGCAAACCTCACCTGCGGCGCACCGCCCACTAACAATAGTTCCGCTTTGGAAATATTACTTAATACAGGTTAGAACAAAAAAAAAGATATAACTGACAGAGACAGTTACAGCAGGTGTCGACCTCCGCAGCTTCACCTGCAGGAAGAGAGAGAGAGGCGCTAATCGGTCTGTTGATTTATGTGTTCAACATCTGCTTTAGAGCACACACACACACACACACACACGCACAGAGAGAGACCTAGGCGGAGCAGCCTGATTGGTGCCTCAACACATTCCTCAGTTTATACACACAACTTGTATGTAAGAGTCAAAGCCATCTTGTAGTTTTGTGCCAATCATGATACTTTCACCTGTTGAAGGCATATTTCATTGTTTCCTGGTGGTTTATACAATAATTCACAGACTTTTTTCTGATTGACCTCTGAGTCCATGAAAACAAGTTCCAGCTGAGCTCCTGGTTTAGTTTCTCACCTGACGAGTCCACAACACGTCTGCAGTGTGAGCGGAGTTCAGATGCAGCGACGTCGCCTCAGCTGATTGGAGAAGGTGAAGTGTTTCCCACGCTGGTCACACCCGGTTCCTCTCCGCTGTGGATCAGCTGTGTCTCGTCACATTGGACCGTGTGAGGACGGTTTTGGAGCAGAGTTGGCACTGGAAAGGTCTTCCTGCAGTGTTGGCTGTGGTGCGGTGGTCGCCGGGGCAGGGCGTCCCTCCACGCCCTGATGAGCCTTCAGCTGCTGTGTCAATGTGAAGACGTGGTCGCCCTGCCGGCAGCGGTGAGATCTGGGTCCCACTGAGCTTCCTGGTTTCTACTGGGGCAGATGTCACAGTCCCTTCATTGTGGACACCGACGCCAGCAGTGTGGGCCGTGGCTGTCCCAGGACAGAGAGCGAGGTGAACAGTCCGCCGACCCGACAGCGACGACAGTGTCACCCATCGAGAGCTGACGGCCGTCTTTCTGGTCTGCACCACCTGGATCACCTCCACAGGTTCCTCCTGCACACACGGCCTCAGAGACCCTGACAGGCGGCTGGCCCCGGGGCTGCAGACGTTACAAGACTACAGCTCGGAGACTCGTCACTGGGCCGGGTCTCCACAGCGATGCAATATGTTTCCTGTTGCACGTGGTCCTAACGTTGTTTATGCTTTTGAATTTCCCCACATTGAAAAGTACTTTCTGCTTATTGCTGGAAAAATGTTCTATGTATATTATTATAATGATAAAGAAAGGGTTGATTTTGTTCATTTCCGTCTAGAATGAAGTCTTTCTTTTCATGAGGTTCTGGAGAAAGTCCTGCAGAGGAATGGTCACACAGAGCAGCACAGCCGGCTGCAGGCTCTGATCACAGATACTGGACAGGAAGTGCCAGGAACCACAGGTAGACAGGAAAAGATTCAAGCTGCCAAACCACCAGGAGCACTGAGTCGTGGGACTGCAGCGGCGCAGGCGTGGCCTGTGAGCTGAAAGTCAGCACTACAGACGACGAGTTCTTCTCATTGGCTGAGAGCTGGACTTCGTGTGCACATGTGCCGAAAGCTCCTTGTGCAGGAACATGACATTTGTTGGAAAAGCTGATACTTTAACAAGAAGGTGGGTGAAAAGCAACCAGACCAGCTCAGATTAGGAAGAAGCTTTATCTGCCTTGTGTTTCACCTCAAAGTGAATGTGAATGTTGTGTCATAATGCAACAATCTTCTCTTATTATTTACTCACCTTAGAAACCCGGCGACAGGTTGAACCTCAGTCTGTGCTCAACACATTCATGTGGGCAAGAGCGACAACAGCTGGTATTCTGAACAAATCTGACACACTTTGATCTAAGTCTCACATGTTGAGCACAGTTTGGACATAATTTGGTGTATTCAGAATTTTACATTGATTTCACAATATTTTGAGACATTAGAGTCCATTGGAGTGTGCATGAAAGTATCACTATCAAATACTACAGAAATCATACTCAGTACACTGTTTCTCCCTGCCTGCTGTGAACGTACTGACGCATGATACCGACAGCACCACCGTGTGGCAGCTGCAAAGCACCGAGATGACAAACTCCACATGAAGTGTGAGGTCTCTGTGTTTTCAGCAGCGTCGCATTTTCTTCAGGAAAGTTCATTCATGTTAATTCATGCTGATGTTTCTGTTGGATCTTCAACATGAATAAGTTCTGACAACTGAATATAAGAAGCTGTGATGATGTAACCAAGAAAATTTCAGGAGAAATGATGAAGAAATAAAATGAACCAAACTCAAAGTCTTGAATTTCCCACAAACTCATTTTATTTATGTATCATTTTTTTGGTTGCTCACAATAGTTACAGAAAAGAGGTGAAACAGCACAACTCATATCTCAGTGTCATGAAGGCAACAGGCTTTGGCTCAAAGAGTCCTTCTGCCTTATATTTATTTATTTAGTGAGTTTTGGTGGCCAGTGAAATTGGAGGTGTAATCCCATAATGTGGAGCTGTAACAGAAGAGATTTTGTGTCAGTCACTGTGAGAGTGACAGCAGGGTCCGACTGATGAGCTGAACTGGAGTCATGTCACAGAGACTGCTGCCTCCACAAAGAGCAAAGAAGTGAATACACAGGCCTTCAGAGTGACACCGGGGGCAACATGAAGTGTCAACATGGAAACTTTGCTCCTCAGCTCAGTGAACGGCTCCAAAACACTCGTTTCCTCTCGCTGACTGTCACATCCACACTCCACCATTAATCATCATTAGTAAAGCTCAGGACAGATTGTTGTTATTAGTAGGAGAGGACTTATACTACAGAGCCAATAACATGCTAATAATCAACCCCCAGTTTCCCCCACACGCTTCCCGTCACCATATACGATTGGATCATGTTTTCATAGTGTAATCATAAGAATGTTTTCTAGTTGCAGAGATTCTGCTGTGAGAACTGAGCGAATCCTTTCTGGAGACGTCGTTCTCAAAGCGAAGGATTCACACGCTCTGGCTCAGGACCAGGACCCAGCAACAGTCAGGAATCAGAGGGAAGGTCGACGGCCGTCAGTCGGTCCGAGTCACCGCGGCAACAACCTGAGGAGACAAACACACCAAAGTGTGAAGCTGCATCCTGACTGAAACCATGAGTCTGAAACCTGGGCAGAAAACCCCTCCTGGCCTCCCCCCTCACATTTTACTCTCAACATCAGATCATCAAATATCACTCAGGCCACGGTTCTTTCTTTCCTACGTTAATCCTTCTCACGCTGGTCTGAAAGCATGAGCATCACTGGGGAAAAGATTTACATGTTCAGAACATTTCCACCACCAGAGAGCGCCACCTAGCTGCCTACTGCTGACCAACCACAGACGCTCCATAAAGAGGAAAGTGTTGAGCTCTGGGTTTGGGGGACGTAGATGGAGAGGTAGCATCTGGTTCAGTCTCTGACTGAAGCCTCGCAGAGGCTCTTGTCGCATGTACTCATACAGCAGCGCTAACGACTGATGATGGTCCTGGCTGACTTTGTGTCAGAGGACAACATGACTGAAGCAGCTTTTATCCTACTTGTTCAAACACATTCAAAGGTGAGAGTTCACCTCACACGACCTCTGTCTCGACACAAAGAGGAGAAATGACTTTGCAGCCCAACGTGATGGTTGTTGGTCGACCACACCTTCGCTGGTCAGCAGGACTCTGCTCTCACCTCATTGGTCAGCCGCTCTGATGTCACCGGTCGGCAGCAGAGTCGTATCTTACCTAACTAGTCCAGACCATGGTGATCAAGGCTGGGGCTTCACTTGCATCTCTGGACCTGGCAGATCTGCGTCTCCTTCGTTTTTCATTACAAGTCTGCAAGTGAAAGAGAGAGAGGGATGAAGTCCAGACTCAGAAGACCAACACTGATCCATTCATTCTAGACTGATGCTGCTGAGAGAAAACGTGTCTCCTTTTGTGTCAGTATCCCTCAGTTTGACTGTCGACAGGAGGGGAACTAAATCTCTAAATTTATCACGCTGCTGCAGCGCCACCTGGAGGTGAACTGCCCTCAAATGTCTCTGGATGATCGAAATTTGGTTCCAGCTGCCCAGAGAGTTCCAGAGTGATCCGGTTTATGTTAACAGGTTGGACTAGAAGAGCGAACACACCAGCAGAAAACAGAAGGTCTTTGGGGGAGGTGATGGAAGCTCGGCAGCAACGACTTTTCATAAAGGCTGTCTGAGGCGTTTACTGCATTTATTCTGAAGGGTCTAACAGAGAGGGGAGAGGAAATGAGGACAGACAGAGGGGGGATGACGTGGAACCAATGTCCTCAGCTGGAACCGACCCGGGAACACTGATCACAGAACATGGTGTGTGTGTTCACGGCCTGTTCTAACTGTGACCAGTCAAGAGCAGCTGGCTTCATGAGTGTGCCTGTGGCGTGTTTGGGAGGCGTACCGGTTCGCATCTCTGGTTCTGTTTGACACACAGGTTTACATTGCAGTGCAGGTACACATCGCCCGATCTTCCAGAGAACTGGAACATGCGGAAGGAGAAGGAGTTGGCCGAGTCCAGTCCATTGTCTTTCACCTTTATGTTGTCGTTGCTCGCACAGCTGGTCACAAGCAAAAAAACACACATCACATCAGAGCACACGCCGATTTTCAGGAATCAGAAACCACATTTATTAACGAATCCCTGCCTCTGATTCATGTGGAACAGCAGCGAGCAGCTACCACCTCTGAGTGAGTCTCACCCAGCCGTGATCATGTCATATCTTGGAGTTGAATTAGCAGATAGCTGGTTGGTTGCCCAGCAGGACTCGGTCACCAGGGAGACCAAGTTGCTGTCCAACCCGTTGGCGTCCAACTGGACCCAGATCTTCTGACTCATCTGGACTTCAGTGCTTGAAGACAGACGTTCTGTGAGTGCCTCATTAGTGTAGGCCTTCATGGTCAACATGTAATGCCAAGGTCCAGCTGTGATCTCTCGGACCACAGAGCTGCAGAGCACACACACACACACACACACACACTTCAGCTGTCTTATACTCGATTCAAATAAATGAATGAATGAATTTCCCCAGTTTGGGATAAAGTACATCTATCTATTGATACTCACAAACCTCAACACCAACAAGTTTCACAACACATGGTTGTGAAAAACTGACACCGCTCACCTTTGTCTGACTCTGAAGGCCATAGTCTGGGTATCTGGCAGACTATAGGAGCAGGAGAAGTTGATGTAGACTTGGTTGTCATGAGTGATGATGTTGGAGGTGATGTTTGGAGACATGATGGTGTTCTCGAAGATCATATGGCTCTTGTTAGTCTGCAGAGTCACAGGGATTCAGAAGTTGTTAGGCACAAATTCATCCCAACTCTTTACATTTCAGCCTTAAAGTGTGACATTTCAGAGCTGTTGACTGGACGGAATTAGTTTCATAGATGATAAGATAAGATAAGATAAGATAAGATAAGCTTTATTGTCTGTTACATCAGTGACAGAAATTCATCTTTGACAGGCTCCAAATAAATAAGTAGGTTAAAATAAAAATACACAAGACTTAGAACAGACAAACATTGTACATACAAGACATGGTACAGGCAGACATTGTGCAATATATACAACAGTGCAGTGTATCTGGCAAGACATTAATTTGTTATTTTAAATTATTCAGGGTGGTGATGGCAGTGGGAATAAAAGATTTTCTGTATAAGTTTTTCCGAGAAAGTGGGACCTTGTAGCGGCGACCTGATGGTAACAGTTGGAAGGATGGGTGCAGAGGGTGGGTGGGGTCCTGTGTGATGGCAGTGGCTTTCCTGGTAACTGCCTGTGTGTATAGTTCTGTGAGGGGAGTCTGAGGGGATCCAATTATTTTCCCAGCCTGTTTTATGATGCGGGACAGTTTTGTTTTATTTTTGCTTGTGAGTGAGTTGTACCAGGATACTATGTTGAAAGTGAGTACAGATTCTATTAGTGATTTGTAGACCATGATTAGGATGTTTGTACTGATGTTGAAGGACCGGAGCTTCCTCAGCAGGTGGAAGCGCTGCTGGGTTTTCCTGTAGATGGAGTCTGTGTGTGTGTTAAAAGACAAGGCTGTGTCGATCTCTGTCCCCAAGTACTTGAAAGAAATAACCTGCTCCACCAGTTGGCCGTTGATGTTGAGGGGCTGAAAGAGTGGAGACTGTTTTGAGTCCCCTATTCCTCTGCTCCCACAGCACAGTTCTTTAGTTTTATGGACATTAAGCTCGAGAGAGCTCTCGTTAAAACTGCTGATCAGGGTGTTGACTGCCTGATGGTAGTCAGACAGTGTGTTGCTGTCTTTCATGTGAGCCACTAAAGCCATATCATCAGCATACTTAAAAAGAGTCATTCCTTCACCGTTACAGGAAATGTTGTTGGTGTAGATGGAGAAGAGGATGGGAGATAAAACACAACCTTGGGGTAACCCAGTCTTTAAGAACAGTTTGTCAGATTTAAAACCATTGACCAGAACTTGCTGTGGCCTGTCCTGCAGGAAGTTCTTAGTCCATAAAATTAAATTCAAATTCAAATTCAAATTACTAGAAACCAAGGAAGTCAGAGGTGACCTCTGACCCACAGAACTCACCGTGACCTCCGCTCCACAGGTGTTGCTGCTATTAAAGCTGAAAGTCGCCGTGTGGTTTTTCTCATCTACCTTAGCTTTGCAGTTCTTGTCATTGAGGTGTAAGGTCGAGTAGTCAAGACCTTTTTCCACCAGGAGACAACCAATCAGAGTCAATGTAGCAGAGTTGTCCTTGCAGACTGTCGGGTCACCTAAACATCCAGGAGCACAGACGAGGGAAATAACGTTACATGTTACAGAGGAGAGACTCTGCAGACATTTACACCATGTGGGACACAACAAGTCGAACCGTTCAGTCCTGCTTTGGTGGCGCTTCTTTCTTTTCTTTCATTCAGAAATGTGCAATCCATGTGGAAGTGAGGTGGATGTTAACTGCACTGGATCACATGGCAACATGGGCCAGAATAAAGTTCAAGCCAAAAAAATCCTGAAGTATGGTGATAGGAGTAGAGAGAAAGATCAACAAGTACCTCCGGAAGTGGTTGGGAATCCCTCCCAGTTTCACAGCTGTTGGCCCATACATAAGATCAGGACAGCTCCAACTTCCCCTGTCATCCGATGTTGAGGAATTCTAGGTGGTATTAGCCGAGCTTGCATGTTGCATGTTGAAGCTACGTGATATCATTGGGGCACAATGCACAGGAAGACAGGGTCTTGGAACCTCCCATTTCCAACAGTGGAGGAAGGTAGGAACCAGTGACAGAACAGCCTTGGTTCAAGAGGAGGTACGGAAGCTGGAGGAGGAAGGACAAAGGTCCAGGGCAGTGGAGCTAGCTTCTCAAGGAGCCTGGACCAAATGGGACCTCCCCAAGAGGAAGATCACTTGGGCAGACCTATGGAGACTGGAGCCATTCCACATCTCTTTCCTGCTGAGATCAGTGTATGACACACTCCCAACCCCAGCAAACTTGCACAAGTGGGGCATGAGAGAAGACCCATTGTGCAGGCTCTGTGAGGAGAGAGGCACCTTGACACATCTTGTCTGGGTGTAAAACAGCACTCGACAACGACAACCACTCAGATCCACTCACACACAACAACCAGAACCAGTCTGTTACAAAAGGCCCAATCATGGGAGGTGAAGGTCGACCTGAGAGCAAGACTCCAGTTCTCCCATATCGTCCAGACAACCCTGAGGCCAGATGTGGTACTGTGGTCTGAACAGGCAAAAAAAATCATCCTCATAGAACTTATAGTCCCATGGGAAGAGGGGTGTGAGCAGGCCTTTGAGAGAAAGAGCGCCAAATGCCAGGACCTTCTACATGACTGCAGAGGGAAAGGATGGCAGGCTTGGCTGTTCCCGGTTGAGGTCGGTTGTAGAGGATTCCCGGCCCAGTCAGTGTGGAGGATGCTCACAGCCATCGGATTGACTGGAAGAGAGAAGAAGACAGCAGCTCGCAAGATGGGGGAGATGGGCAGTGACCTGGCCACCACTGCTGGCCCACCACCCGGAGGGTGTTGTGCTTAAGGGCTGAAACACCCAATGAACGGTGGGTACCACCTGACGACATCAACGCCTCCTGGCCAAGGCTACATTCACCCAAGGTGAACGAAGGAAAAGCATCTAAGGATGTACGTGTGATCTAAAGATATCAGTTCTCTCTATGGCATCGCATTGGCCTCCAGCACTACTGTAAGGAATCTAGGAGTAATCTTTGATGAGGATTTGTCCTTTAATGCTCATATAAAGCAAATTTCCTGGACTGCCTTTTTTCACCTACGGAACATAGCAAAAATCAGGCATATCCTGTCTCAAAAAGATGCAGAAAAACTAGTCCATGCATTTGTAACTTCTAGGCTGGACTACTGCAATTCTCTTTTAGCAGGCTGCCCCACTAAGTCGTTAAAGACTCTCCAGTTGGTCCAGAATGCTGCTGCACGTGTTCTGATAAGAACAAGGAAAAGAGATCATATCTCACCCATTCTGGCTTCTTTGCACTGGCTCCCTGTCAAATCAAGAATTGAATTTAAAATCCTTTTGCTAACCTATAAAGCTCTTAATGGTCAAGCACCTAAAACCTTCCTCTTTGACAAAGCTTATAGTTAGGGTTGGTCCAGGTGAGCCCTGAGCCATCCCTTAGTTATGCTGCTATAGGCTTAGACTGCCGGGGGACTTCCCACGATTTACTGAGGTTCATTCTCCTTCTCTCTCTCCTCCACCTGTATCCATTCATAACCCATCAATGCATCGTACTAATCCAACTTCTTCCCTCTCTTTTGTGTCTTCTCCCCTGTCGCTTTCTGCAGGTTCATGTGTCACTGGATCTGCAGAGTCCGGACCTGTGTTCACAAGCCTCTGACTGCACATGTCCCCGTTCAATACTGTTATTATCGCTATCGACATGCCTGTGGATTGTATTACTGCTTGTCTTTTGTTGTGATTTGGCGCTACACAAATAAAACTGAACTGAATTGAAATGCAAGTCCATCATGTTGTTGTGTCACAGTTGTCGTACCATAAGTGTCTGACGATCTGTACGGGGAGGCAAAAATGGCCCGACACAAGCAGCTTTTTTCACCATCGACTGTCTCGCCACAGAACTCGTGATCGCTGCACGTCTTGTCCTGACAGAAGGCTTCAGAGGCGGCTGAGAGACAGACAGACACACATGGAAGAATCATGGTAAAAAACTTTATCAATAAAGCAAAATGTCTCTAAAGAAACCTGCTGACTCTGTAACAGTTTTCTTTCTCTGGGTTTTAAAATATAAATTCAAACAGAACGATTTATTCGAATGTTAATTCTGTTAATGTCTTACTGCACTGGGCATCAGTCCTCCAGTTTGTCACTGCGTTGTACGGGGCGCAGGATCTGGCGTAGGCCTCCAGGAACTGACAGTTGAGGCCGTCCTTCGAAGGGTATTTGCACAAAGTGTCTTTGCAGGCTGCTCTGTGGGGATTTGGGCTGATGTCGTTGTGACAGGCAGTGAAAGGGGCCTTCGTCAGGAGATCACACCTGTTCCACACATGTGAAAAGAGGGAGTGGGAGATCGAGGGATGACGTCCAGTCAGTGTCCTGTTACCTTCTGTAACTGTGAGTAAGATTCACGTGACACAGATATGTGCTCACACAAAATGTGGTCGACTCTGTTCCCCAAATGAAAAGGTGGATAATCTGACTTCAGGTGTGTTTACCTTCCATCCCTCCTCAGATCACATGACATGAAACGTGTGATGTAGCTTGTCATTATTACAGAGATGAAAGCATAACACAGAAAGTCGTTTCATCTACTCACCGTTCAGTTACGGCGGTGCAGTTGATCGAACTGTCAGGATCTTCACTGTGCTGAATCTCACAGCTAGAGGGCGACACACAACACAAGGTCAGGACAGTTCCCCTGTTCTGATTTGTTCATTTAAACACAAAGAGGCCTACAGAAGGTTTCTAAGTGATGAAATAATTTCTGTTGTGAGATAAAGAATGCTACACAAATATACAGAGCCAACCAAACAATTAACCCTGACACCACAGACAAGGAACAAAGTATATTTAAATCCTTTCATCAACAGTGTTCACTGGGCTGTGATCCAGGTCTTACCCGCTGGGACTGCTAAGGGACCTCTGTGCACTGAGAGAACTGGAGTTGTAGCACAAACCCTGCAGTGATCGATTTGTGCCAGGAAGTGCTGGACAGGTTCAGGACAGAGTATGAGTCAGATCAGTATCAAACTTCAAACTGGATAAACGTCACTAAAGCTTATTTTACATTCCTGATGTCCCATGTGGTGAGTGGCAGGAGTTCAGGTTCTGTACCTGTGAGACGGATGATTGCTGTGTCGCCATCAAAGAAGATGGAAGTGGTGTAGTTGGAGATCAGCACCTCAGCGGTCACTTCAGTTTGGTTTCTAAATATCTTTGCATTCTGACTCAGCTGAGTCGAGATGTTGAAGGTCAGCAGTTTGTTGTCTTTCTGCATCACAGCAAAGAGACAAAGTGCAGGAAACACTGTCTGTGAAGGTTCTCAGTCATCCAGGTCATGGTCTACAAGTGCAAGTTGAATCAAAGGCCACTGGACTTGGTGTAGGTTCTTGAAGACATTTCACTACTCATCTGAAAAGCTTCTTCAGTTCTGACTGACTGGCATGGAGACCCAGCTATTTCTACCTCTGTGGAGCCATTAACTGCGAGTCATTGATACTACTTTGCATGTGGGAGCTCCTGGATGTTTAACAACAGTTGTTGAGAGTTGTTTGTGAGTCACGTGTTACCAAGTGTGAATGACCATGTGGACAGCAACATAAAATTCACAAGTGAAGACACAAGAGACAACAGTTTGGCCTTCTTGGACTGCAACATACAGATTGAAGAGGGCAGGAGCCTTCACATCAAGGTGTATAGAAAACCTACACATATGGATCAATACCGGCTCTTCAACTCCCACCACTCCCTGGAGCACAAGCTTGGAGTCATCAGAACCCTGCACGAGAAGGAGCGGAAGCACTTGAAGACTGCACTCAAAGTTTGTGGATACCCCAACTGGACATTTGTGAAAACTGCCACGAAATCCAGGAAAAGTATGAACACCACAGGGGAAGAGGAGAGGAAGAACAGACACGACACAACAACATTGTCATATCATGCATGTCTGGGTTATCTGAGAAACTCCGGAGGATCTTTCTTCAAACTGAGCAACACACTCAGATAGAAACTGGTCCACCCCAAAGACCCTCTGCCGAAACACAAGAAAAGCAACCTGGTGTCTTCAGTCCAAGGCAGTGAGGACTGCATAGATTTATACATTGGACAAACTACACAACCACTCAACAAAGGTATGGCTCAGCACAGGAGGGCCAACACAGGTTAAGATTCAGTAGTCTACCTCCACCTGGAGGAAAAGGGACACTCTTTTGATGACAACAATGTTCATATTTTGGACAGGGAAGATAGGTAGTTTGAGCAAGGAGTGAAAGATGCCATCTGTGTCAGAGTAGAGAAGCCATCACTGAACATAGGAGGAGGCCTCAGACATCACCTGTCTCCCACCTACAATGCCATCCTTTCATCTCTTCGACCACTTGACCTTATGTGACATTGTTGATGGTCATTCACACTTGGTATCAGGTGACTCACAAGCAACTCTCAACAACCGTTGTTTAACACCCAGGAGCAGCCACATACTCAGTCAATGATCAATGACACAGTTAATGGCTCCACAGAGGTAGAAGTACCTGGGTCTCCGTGCCAGTCTGTCAGAACTATAGAAGATTTTCAGATGAGAAGTGAAATGAAGAACCTACACCAAGTCCAGTGGCCTTTGTTTCAACTTGCACTTGCAGCAGGAAACAGTCGTTCAAACATCACAAACAGGTTTTCACAGCAGCAACAACCACTGAGTTCACCTTTATTGAGATAAGACCTTCTAATGACACTGACAAGAAAGATGAGAGACGACACACCAGAGGATGTGTGGAGGATTTGGGATCAAAGTCCACACTGACACACGGCTGCCGTTCTAACTTACCATAACAATCCCGCCTTGTCCCAGCTGAATGTCTGTCCCCTCCAGTTTTAGTGTCACGTTGTCCACAAAGCTCACATTTTTAAGACGGCGTTCCCGGAAGTTTGCCAGCACCTGGAAGTTTGGGAGTGACCCACCCGATAGCAGAGTGTACGTACATCGGTCTGGGACAGAGTCATAGTTCTCCTGAAAGTCGATGATGCTGGGGCCGGTCACAGTGCAGGTGGAGTCAACCACGCACCTGATGGAGGGAAGAAACAACAACATCATCAGCTGCTGCTGAGGACCGCGGCCACCAGGGGTCCTCAAACAAACAGCCTACAGGAGTGAAGTCCTCTGTTCATGTCTTTACCAAAGTAGTAATCTATTGTAATGTTTCCACACCTCTGGCTCACATGTCGTCCAGCAGCCGCCACAGAAGGTCTCAGCTCTACGATCGACATTCGATCCAGCATTACAGTGAACTGTCTTACTATCGTATCGCACTGCACCATGTGATGTCAGTCACCATGTTACAGTTTCCCACCCGCTGAAAACTGTGCCGTGTTAGAACCTGATACACATCAAGTGTCAGCTGCCTTTAAACAGACTGACATCTGTCCAGGGGTTCAGTACAGCCTGCTTCAATCCCTCCGTGCTGTGATCACTGAGTTTCCACCGCAACCTCACAGCGCACGCTAACTGCTACGACTCACACTGCTGTGGTCTTGCTGGGCAGCAGGGCCGACCGGGTGGAGCTGGGATGGTCTCCGCCCTCAAACCAAACCCTTGTCTTTGCACTAAACTGATGTGTGGCTCTGCTGGAGACCAGAGAGAAGGCGTGGCTCTGAAAGTCTGTCTGTGTTCAGCTCTCAGTGACTGAGTCTCTGCGACCTGGACCTTGCTTTCACTTCTATGTTCCTGTTCTCACTTGGATCTAACGGATATCAGCCTCACTGTTTACTCGTCTCTCTGCTCGTAGCAGAGCTGCACTTGAGCCGTTCTGAGTTACTGCTGATGCAAACCCAACGTTTCCTGCTGCTGCTTCACAATAAAAGCTTCCCTGCTTCATTAAAGTTGAAAAACATCATCATCAAGTCCCAAAATCACCACAGCTCTTTCTTATATATGAAGAACAGATATTTACTGGCCGCTGCCGTCACATCTTTCCAAGGTGCCACAGGTATTGGTCTCGATGAGTGCAACGTTGGTACAGGAAGTGGTGTTGCAAGTTGTTGGGTCAACGCTGGCTGCACCAGGTTTAATGACACCACCTGAGAGTTGAAGGAAAGTCTACATCAGGTTAAAAAGTCAGAGTTCACTTCGTAGTTTACAAACTGCAGTCAAACACAAAACAGCAGCTGTAGTATTAAAATTGATTTGTGGAGCCAGTGGATTCACTGACCATTGTGTCTGCATCCGCTGAGGTCGACGAATCTGCTAAACAACCTAGTGGTACTCATGATGTTGAATGTATCGACTGTGGTGCCGTTGACCACAGTTTTAAACACCTTGACAGCAACAAACACATCCAATGTTACCATCGCAAAGCAGAACACTGAATTCATACATATGGAAAAATGCCAATGTTTTGTTCACTTGTTCCAGGAGTCATGAGGCGTTTTCCAGTTTTTGTTGAGAGTAAAGAGTGTGCAGGTTTGGTTAAAGCTTTTTGTGGGACAGTGTCTATTTAGAGAGAGACGGGGGACGACGTACAACAAAGGTCTCTGGCTGGACTCAAACCAGGAAGGTTAGATTACATGTTTTCACTGGGGGGAAATAACAGTGTTTCGTTGCTGTCAGAGTGTTTCTTCTTACCACCTCAGTTAAATTTGCAAGCAACAACAAACGCAGAGCTGCTTGTCTCCCGAAGTTACCCAGACGGATCCTTGCCTGTGAAGATTCAACAGTAGAAATGAAAACAATAGTCAAATTCATCCAAGGATTCTTTGAAATTCTTTTCTATATTCAAAATGTAACTTTTGTTGAGGAAACAGAAACCCTGGTCAAGTCTATTCAAAGTATGATGACAGTGATACTCACAATTTCTGAATGGAAGCCAGACAACAAGAACTCGCATGAAAGGCTGCTCTCAAGGTTCGGCAGGAAGAACCTGTAGGTCTGATCTAAATATGTATCTTCTTCTATCTTGTGAGTAGCATTCTGTTTGTCGAACTGAGGCATCACGATGCAGTCCTGCTTGGGTTCAGCGTTGTAGTAGTTGTTGAAGCAGAGAGTAACGTTTTCAGTCAAGTTCACCTGTTAAAATACACAGAGACACAACACGTGAAACACCAGCACACAGAGGCACAGAGGTTTCAGTCCGAGCTCTCATTTTGCTTCAGGGACGCAACATATCGGACGATGTTTACTCACTCAGAGTCACTGCAGTGGACATTAGTGAGACTCCGACAGCATCGAGTCCAGCTGCCCTCTGAGCGCACCGACCACTGAGCCGAGAGAGCTAGCATGCAGCAGCACTAAGCTACAGGCTGCAGAACAAAGTCACCGAGCTGCGTCACACTTTGTCCACAAAGGAACAGTCAGTGTTTGATTGACACACGACATCAGGCTCGTTTTCCCAAATGCTAAATGTATTGTCTGTGAACATTTTGATGAAAGACATGGGATCACTTTACTGCTGTATATAAATCTGCTGATCCTGTTCCCTCTCAAACCAAAGACATTCGAAACATGAACCACGAGTCAAAGTAAACCATGGGAGGACAACAGGTTTCTGTCCTGCTCTGCCACATATTCAGACTGTCATCAATCATTTTAACCATCCTCACATCCCACATTCACACTGTGGACTTGGACTGGTCCCTCAGTCTGGACACGTCCTCTGGACCACGGCTGGACACGAAACATCAACACTGACAGGACATGGAAACAGAGATGTTTCATCCTACTCACATAGACTTTGTAGTATGTCTTTCCATAAAAGGTGATGGGACAGGAGCTGATGTTCACCTCAACAGAACCAGTAAACGCTGTCTGAGCCCCTGAAGAAGACGGAGACACGAGAGGTCAGAGCTGGAGTCTGTTGGACGACACTGAAGGCTGCACATTCAAATCAACCAAGACTTCTCACAAAGACTCACCTGCCAGCCCGATGAGAGCAGACAGGTAGATCAGGGGGTGGAGCATGTTGGAGGAGGCCAATGAGCTGACAGAGAGCTGGAAGACACAGGACAACTTTGAGTGGACAGAAAGTCACAGCCACGTTCACAGTTCAAACTGGACGACACACATGTTGGATTTCCTTCTTGTCCAGGACAGGACAGACCTGCATGGACCTGATGGGTCATGTTTCTAAATGTTGCCGCATTCACTCACTCAGAGAAACATTATTTACTGACAGTCGACTAATGGATTAGTCTTTTGACTATTTTGATGATCATTAAATTCAATTTTTTTTCAACATTCTTTGATTCCAGCTTCAAAACTGTGAAACAGTTTGCTGCTTTTCTTTGTCTGATGTGATAATAAACTTTTGGCTTCACGCTGTCGGTCACACAAAAGAAGTAAACTGAAGAGTTTCAGGAATCAGTTTTTCATTTTCTGACATTTCATAGATCAAATGAAAAACTAACTAACTAAGCTGTGACGGTCAGCTGAGTGTGAGAGGAGGGGGTGCAGGCTGTCTCACCTCTGGACGTCTGACGGAGGATGAGGAGGATGAAGGCTGCTGTGCAGGCGACTCTCTGCTGACTCTGGAGGACACACCTGTCGGCTGCTCTGTCTGTGTGGAGGATGCTCTCTCTCTCTCTCTTTATGTGCATCCTGGCTGCTGTTCACACCCAGGGAGGTGAGGAGGTGGGGCGGGGGCGGAGTCAGCCACGATGGTACCTGTTGTGAACCCTCCTTCCATTCGTCATCTGCACCTTTTCACACAAGCCAGTGGGAAAGAAATGAAGACAGAAGGAACATTAAAGAAATTACAATAGTCATTGAGCTCATTGAAGGTTTCACCCAAAAATTAACTAGTAACTGTCAGTTCGCATTTTTAGTCTTTATTGAAGCACGTCTGATGTTTGATCATTTCTCTCCGTTTTAAAGCTGCTTCAAGAAGAATTTTACTCATAGCATTTTTTAATCACTTTCAAATTTAGTGAAGATGAAAGTTTTTTGTTTGTAGAAACTTGAAACAATCTGAGTGAAACTTGGTGCAGGCAGTGTATTGTTTTCAGTCCATTGACAGCAGGGGTCCCAGGTCAGGTCTGTGGGGCCCCTGTGTCCTCCATCGGTCACGGTTCACACAGGGACCTTCAACAAGAACAAGCCTCCTCCTACTGTTTTTGAAAGAGAAACTGAAAATCAGTCCGGGAAGAGAAGAACCCGAGTCAGATATCCAGGCCAACAGACGGACTTTAAACAGCCAGGTCAAGACCATGACTGTCAGGTCATTTCCAACGAAGGCAGCATCATGAGGAACGTCGGTATGAAGAGGAGAGTTGGTTGAGTGGTGCGGCGACATGGCTGCCGCCCCCATGAACCAACAAATCCATCAACGACTTTCCTCATCTCAGCAAGACAGCTAGCATAGCGAGCTTGACACGTAGCTCTGAGAGGTAGTTGGTCACTGAGTGTCCAGACGAGTTTTCCCTTCACCTCCATGATTCTTTGGGACAAACGGACAGACTGAAACAATCATGCTGTGTCCAGTGCTAGAAGCTTCACACCGGCTATTTCTTTCCTTCTGAAATTCTGCTTGGAAATGAGGTTTTGGCTTCTCAGCTGTAACTGCTTTGTGCGTGTTGTGCTGTTGTGTGTTATCCTATATTTTCTGCTGTTGCCGATGCCGACCCAGAGAGCGTCCATGTGTGCGTTATGGAACATGAAAGTTTTACTCCACACGTGAACAGAGGTGCAGAGCAGGTCCATCGTGTGTTCTTTAAACCCATAAGAGCCCAGACCCTGTTCATAACTTTCTGGAAACAGACCAAGGGGAGCTCATAGAACACATTCCTGATCCAAAGGTGAACGTCATGTGATTTACTTCAATGCACTTTAAGAAGGAATATTGCTGAAACTCCCACAGAAAATTACAAACATTTAATATCCATTAAATACATTTATTACATTGTGGACATCACAGTGACATCACAGTGACATCACAGTGACGGTCTGTGCAACAATCTGCCCACAGTTTGGTTCATGGACTGATGTGATGGAGCCACGTGAGAGGCTTATGTTGGCCTTGTTATTGAAACAGTCTGTGCCTCGCATCAGTCTGACAGGAAGCTCACAAACAGGTGAGACAATAGTCTGGCTGCGTGTGTGGATTTATAGCAAGTTAATTAAAAAATAATTCCAGCTAATTACAGTAAACAACAACAGAGACACAATGAGGAAATAGCTGCTGTGGATTGTAGCTCAACCAGTAGTTTGGAAGCGTCTGCGGTCAGAGTTGTGATTTATGTGCTTTTGCCTTCAGGTGCTGTCCTTCGGCCGCCGCTCCGCCCGCCGGGAGAGTTCCCATTGAGTGTTTGTGTGCATCTCCGTCTCAGTCAGAACAGAAAATGAAACAAACTCTCCTGATGACTGAGTCAAACTTAATCAATGACATGTATTAACATGTGCATAGACAGCACACATGATTACTAACTACGTCACGTAAATGCATTAATTCCCACTGACCCTGAAGGACACTGTCTCTGCTGACACGTCCTGACAGCCTCCTCTGTGTTGGAGGAGAGGTTCAGCAGGCTGTCAAAGATGGACTCCACAGCTCAGGCTGCCTGTGGATCGTGGTGGTGACGGCAGCAGCCAGGTCCCTCTGCTTGTTGGGAAAATCACCAGCATCTCTTCGCTCTTGTTGACGTTCAGCTCCAGGCATGAACTGTCAGACCAGTCAACAAAGTCCTGAGGAGCCTGACGGTGGAGCTGCCAGGGGCCCCACAGCAGAGACAGGAGCCTG
>JBBMOC010000314.1:0-20235 GCA_037975185.1 Centropyge bicolor
GACCCGCCTCAGCTCCGCCCTCGCTCCACCTCTTTGTCCATATTTGGAGTAACCGGAGGTAGGCTACCAAGATGGCTACGCACTACGATTTGCTTCATTTTTGCTCTTCAGAAACCTATGGGTGACGTCACGGACACTACGACCATATTTTATACAGTCTATGCACTGAACTCATATCAGTGTGGAAGAGACTGTCCTCCAAAGGAAAATGACAGCATCACTTGTTAAGTCCTATGTTATTTCCTAAGTTAATGTTTAACTGACATGTGACCAAGTGAATATTCCCTTTATATATATATATATATACATACATATATAATATATGTGTGTGTGTGTGTGTGTGTTTGTGTGTGTGGAAGGATATGTAAAAAAACAAAAAAACATGTCCATTTAATTCAGAGATGGTGTTTCTTGTTAATCGTGACCATAAGCTTTCTTGAACCTTGAATGAAAGCTCCAGTATTTTTGAGCTGTATAAACTGACCTCAGATGTAGAGATGCAGACGAGGTGTACACCATGGCAGGCAGAGCAAGCCTCCTGAAGCTTTTTACTTCGATCTTACATTAGTCTTTTCAAATGCTCGTCTTTGAGTATGACTAAAAGTAGACACAGAACTTAACATTCTGGGTTAGCTACTGAAGCTCACAAATTGACTTCTGAGGCAAGCAATTATCCCACCAAGTCAACTAAAGTAAAACTACCGGGTTAAGGTTAGAGAAAGGTTTTGGTTTAAGGAAGATTCTTGTATTTTTCAACCACCATTGTGGCACAACTGGAGCCAGCGACCAAACCATCACCATGTCATTGACAGATTTGAAAGAAAATGATGTCATCCTCCCTACAGGAGCGTCATATCAGAAAACATTTGGTGGTTTTGGTTTTATGTGTCCAGGTTTTAACATATCTGAGATGTCTCCATCCATCACCAATATAATAAGGGCGAATGGATTTTCTTTTATGATTTGCTCCCAAATATTATGATCATCCATAAACCTCATTGTGAGCAGCTTTAGTAGACCCACTTTCAACCAAAGAAATATTCACTATGGGATCTGATGAAACTTCATTTAACTCCATTCTATCTGAAGCAAAATCTCAGAAGTGGATGTGTCAGTGGCTAAACTGAGAGGATTTTTTCCTACCTCAATTCTTAATTCAATACTCACCTTTGGACCCACCCTTTTTTTTTTTACCGTCCCCAAGAGTGCAAGGAAAGTGACGAATGGTTCTGTCAACTTATTGTGCCGGCCCTGACACAGGCCACCATAGCATGCTTAGGGGCCCTCGGGTGCTGCTATGCTCGGTGTCAAGACTCTGCTGCTACAAGTCCCAACACAGCCCTGACACCGCCATGCCACAACACAGGCCCTAAGGTGATCTGTCTCTCTGTCTCTGTGCTTCCACATGCTCACAGACTTCTAAAGCTCCAACTTGAATCATCATCCCCCCGGCAGCAAGGTAGACAAGAGATGGATTATAGAGAGCAGAAATAAAACACTCGTAATGTGCAAATTCAGCAACTTCGACTCCAATTTATATCATCAAAAGTATCAGAACCAACTCTCAAATGGATGTATGATATTTACTTAAAAAAAGGATTGTGTATTTAATGCAATTCATTCTACTCTGTCTATCCCTCCTAACCGCAAGCTGTTTCAGTGGCAGGTATTCATAGTCACCAGCTCCCTCCCGTCATTGGCTGAGAGCTTCACAAATTGCACAACCACACAACAAACACTACTCCCTTTCTAGACTAGTGGTTTCTCTGGAAGTCAATGATGTATTGCATTCTTCCCATGCACAACTTTACACAACATATTCATAGTTTATAGCGTGTTACAATGTTAACATTTGCCAATTAGCACTAAAGACAGATGAGGCTGGTTGTACTAAGTAGTCATTAGTTTTGTTGGTGTTTGTTTGTCACCCAAAGTAACAGTGACTAGCATCTAATTAATTGTTGAGACATTTTTCTCAAGACGAAAAATGTCTGTGAAAAATCAGGGATCACCAACTCAGATTCATCCTCTGGGAACCATGCATGCCTGTAGCAAAATATATAGTTTACTTATATTATATACTTAGGTTAATTTCGATGATTGATGGCACTGACCTGCTTGAGGCACAGGAGAAAAAAGACTGGGGGTCATCACAGTCATTAAAATATATCCTCTGGGAACCATGCATGCCTGTAGCAACATATATAGGTTACTTATACTTAGGTTAATTTCGATAAGTGATGGCACTGACCTGCTTGAGGGACAGGAGACAAAAGACTGGGGGTCATCACAGTCATTAAAATATATCCTCTGGGAACCATGAATGTCTGCATGTAAATGTAATATTAATAATTTCCTAAGCTATCACAATGTTTCACTGAACATGTCCGCCTCACAGTCAGACACTACCAAACACTTTTTTGGGCTTGTTCTGTATTTTAGAAACTGTTTTTACAAGTGAATGTATTTTCTGGCTAGCATCTGCTTTTGGCTAAAAGAGGGCGATGTTCTCTGTTCAGGTCAGAGCGAGAGGCAGCAGATCAAAGATGAACAGAGGCAGGGGGGTTAGATGTAGTGGTGTGTTTGTTTGGACCAGTGTTTGAGGAAAAGTGGAAAGTCCAGTGGTGGTTAATTGGTGTGTTTAGGTCTGAGGTCATGAGGGTGGCAACAGGAACACACGGCTCAGCCCTGAGCGGCAGATGGATATACAGCCACCACAGAGATGCTGCTCAATCTAATAACAGCTAAACACTATGAAGACACGCACAGACCCTCTCTTCTTCTTTTCCTACCTGACTCGCTCCTCTTCCTCGGCCCCCCTCCCCCCTCTCTGAGCTCTTGCTGTGCCCAAAGCCCAGGGGAGGTCACAATGTGTCACAGCAGCAAAGGTTTCCAGATGAACATGTTGGTAAGCCCCCCCACCCCCACCTCTCAGCACCACCTCCTACCTCTGAAAATACCCCGGAGGCTTGCATGACCTGAGGGCTTCCAGATCAAGCGGGAGCAGAGATGATCATGAAATGAAGATTTTTTTTTTCCCCTCAAAACTTTTTTTTCCCAAAGTTCATCCTTTTGCTTCCTTAATTCTGTATTGATAAAGCAGCTGAACACAAAGCTGTCCCCGACGTCCAGCTGCTCTGCTGCTTGAAGCGTAGCTGCCTACGCATGACTGTGCATTTATCTTTGTGTCAAACAGGGGTTGCTCTGCTGAGGGGTTTGCCAAAATGTCAGGCTGATTTGTACAATAAAAATCCCATCTGTGGTCCAGGCAGTGCCTCCACCTCTGTTATCACAGATTCAATGTTATTTGTGTCTCTATACACATAACAGAAAATAGGAGAGCGTTTCTCTCTCTTGCTCTCTGGCTGTATCTCTCAGCAGTCGTAAAGACACTGGAAGGTTTACACATGTGCTTCTGTGGTGGTGTTATTAAGAAACCCACAATGTATTACCTTTGTTTTTCTGTCAAATCCATGTGTGACAGAACCATTGCTGTAGGACTGTGAGCCTTACACCGTGCGTCCACTTAACTCATTTCAACCTTGTTTTTTCAGCCATCTGTCTCACATGTCCCACCGAACACATAGACTTCATTTTTAAATCAATACAGCTGTCTACACCGGCCTCATGCCTGACTTTACTTTTGTCTCATGTGCAGAACAGTAACCCTGTTTCCACACTTCAGAATGTTCGCCTATGACTCCAGTTTGTTCAATGATTCAAGCAGGTCTGGCTTCCTCAGGTTGGAGAAGCCAATCAGGGCTTCAGAGGTGGAAATTTGTTGGCTCCAACCATGAAAAGAGCAGAAAAATGACAATGCAAATGTGGATGAGATCCATGCAGCTGTGCAGGTCAGAGTAACTTTGTCACAGTTTTGCACTCAGGTCTTAGTTCAGCCTTTGGTTTTGTTCTGTCTTGTCATGGTTATGCTATAGTTTCTGTTTTGCCATAGTTTCGTTTCTGCCATAGTCCTGTTCATGTGTTCATGTTCATTCTTGTATTTGTCTTGCTGTGTTCTGTTTTAGCTTTTGTTTTAGTGTTTTGTCCTAGTTCTTTCAGTTCAGTCCTGTCATGTTGTCGTCTTGTCGTTGTCTTGTTCTGCGTTTTCCCAATCTCGTCATATGTAATGTCATGTTTAGTTCTGTCTGTTCTGGTTCTGTGTTTTGGTTTCTGTTCTGTCTGTCATATCTCTATGTCCAGTGTCTTGTCTCCGATTCATGTCACCTACCAGCCACACCCTCCTCATCAAGTCACCTGTGTTTTCTGTTTATGCTAATCACCACCACCACACTATTTAAGTCAGTTGTTTTTTGTTCGCATTTGCCGCATTGTTTTTTCACGTCGCGTTTCACGACCACGCTTTTCTTCATGTTCACGTCCATGTTTTCCCTTGCCAAGTCTTGCCTGTTTTTCTGTTTGGATTTTGTCATGCCTTGACGTGAGTTTTTGTTAAGACTTTAATTTGATTTCATTAAAGACTATTTGAAGCAGCAGTTGTGTGATGCGCTTGAGTCCTCAACCACCCGCCTGGTCAAACTTGACTTACAGAGATAGCAATCTTCAACTCAACAGATTTCTACAATGTTTGTGCCAATCACAACAGAAGTTATTTCAAAGCACTTTTCATATAGAGCAGGTCCAGTCCATACTCTTTATTATATTTACAGAGACCCAGCAATCCCCATCAAAAGCATCACTTGGCTGCAGTGGAGAGGTAAGACCCCCGAGTACAATAACGTCAGTTTTGTTTCATTTTAACAGCAGAAATTTGCTGGTCATCCAGGTTTATATGTCCTCAAGGAATGCTTGAAGCTTAGCTGGTTTCATCTGCTTACATATAATTAGGTATCATCTGCCCAATGAAAGTTTAAGGAGTTTTCCTTATAATTGTCAGAACTAAGAAAAAACTTTAAGTTACTTTTTGCAGTTATGTCTTGTCTCATGTTGTCCTGTCTCTTCCTGTTTTATTTTGGTAATCGTCTCCCTTCTCGTTTCAGGTTGCTTGCCCTTCCTTCTGTGTCTCCCGCCGGTGTGATTGTCTGCCCCGCCCTGATTGTTTCCACCTGACTCCCTACCTTGTGTATTTAATGTCCGCGTCTTCCCCTGTCCTGTGCCAGTTTGTCGTGTCTGCCGTGTCCGTCAACTCGTGCCTTATTTCCATGCCTCTCATGTCAAGTATTCCTGCTTTTGCTTCCACAATGTCTTGTTCTTTTTCTGCCTCGTTTTTCCTCAGCATTGCAAGAGTGACTTTAAGTTCATTACTTTCTTTATTTGATACTTGTTTTCCTCAGCAGAGTGATTTTTCGTTTCCTCACGTTTTGACTTACCTCGTTGGAGTGATTTTGAGTTCTGCACCTTGTTTAATAAAGACTTTTATTTTGAACTTTTTTGTATCCGCGTCCTGCTTTTGGGTTCAAAACCAGTCTGAGCCTTGTCAATAATATTAAGTAAGCAAACACAAGGTGAAATGAATTGGTCCAAGGACAGACCCTGTTGGAACTCCGCCTACCTTGGTGTGCACTGAGGACTGTTAACATGTACAAACTGATAAATAGGACTCAGACCAGTTTAGTATGGCTCCCTTCATGCTAATAAAATGTTCCAGTCTCTGTAATAGAATGTCATGTTCATTGATACTGAATGCATCAATACGAAATAAGACAAAAAAGATGAGTCCTCTGTCTGATGCTATTAGGTCATTTGTAACTTTCACCATTGCTTCTCTGTGCTATGATGGACTGTGTAGAAAGTCACACAAATGATGGTGACTGCTGTCCCTCTCAAAGACGTCAGAGAGAAAAGAAAGATTAGATATAGGTCAATCCAAACCCACTGTATGTATGTAAGTATGTCACATCAGTTAGAATAAGACAATGTTGACTTTTGGCTTCATACGTGCCAGTTTGACCTTCATTCAGGACGCTGCTGTTCACGTCCTGAATGAAGGTCTGGTGGGTTTCACGCATCCATCCACTCCATCCTCCTCCATATACATATGAATTTTTTGTCTTTTTACTGTGTCACATGACTTCCTTCTTTGCTCTTGTCAGCATAACTAAGGCCACTAGAGGTTGCTAACGAGAAATAAACGTAAATATTTGCAGTAATAAGCATAGACCGTGATGTCACCCATAGCTTTCTGAAGAGCAAAAATGAAGCAAATCGTAGTGCGTAGCCATCTTGGTAGCCTACCTCCAGTTAAATATCGTTGCTAGCCGGCTAACCCCACGACGATCTCTTTCCCAAAATCAGTGACTAGAATTAGCCGGGGTGACGCCCTTTAGACCGTCAGTGGTTAGTTGTCAATCAAAGTGGCGCCACTTAGATAGATAGCTATATATGAATTGAGCATAATGATGTATGCCGTATATTTTAAACGAACGCCTTATAAAAAAATTCGTCCCCCCCAGAGTTGTCATGGAGTAGAAAAACAGCTTATGAGACTAGAGCCATGTTTTGAACCAGGCTGTAAATATGTTTTTTTCTGTGGTAAAATCGGACATTTTAACATGGGGCTCAAATGTAATTGACTCCCTTCTGCAGCCTGCTCTAGTGGTTATTCGAGGAACTGCAGCTTTTTTGCACTTCTGCATTGGCTTCATTTTTCAGCGCCGGAGGTTGCCGCTTGGTAATAAGCTGCTTGCACAGATGACGTATATGGTCGTTTTCTGTGTACTGATCTCTGTTGTACATAGTACCTTTTAAAGGTCATGCATTTCACAAAATATCTAAATTTACAACTATGATGCCTGGAAAAATGAGTACAGATTGCCAAAGATGAGATGAGGTTCAAAGCTGAGAGAAGCCAGTAAGTGGACCTTAAGTCTCAAGAAGTAAAGTGAAATTTTGCCTCCTGTCATTCACACAAATTTGACAACAGAACCGATTGTGTTTATTTATCCAAGTCTGTGTGAGAGTGTGTGTGAGTCTCTGACATATCTCAGAACTCAATAGAGATGCTAGTTGTTTCTGTTATTTCCATCCAGACTCTTTCCTTTTACCTCTCGTCTCTGTACATTTATAAAGCTGATTCATTAAGACCCAGGACAAATGAAAACATTGTCATCTTGCATGGATGTGTCCTCAACACACAGTAATAACAGTAGTAATATTAATAAAGATGATGATGTATAGTCAACTGTCTGGAATTTTATCAATGATTAGTTGTACAAATGAGTGCCCAGTGTCAGCTGGGAGAGGCTGTTGTCCCCCACCCCCCCACAACCCTGCACATGATAAGCAGATAATGGCTGGGTGGGTTAGTTCTACAAAGCATATGTAATTAGACAGCATCATATCAAAGGTACATGGCACTCAACAAGGACCCACCTAACCTTTGTGAGCATGTGGCTGAAGTCACTCAACTCATGTCAACTTCTGCCCCAGTTTGATGTAATGACACTGGCGAAAGCTTATGAAAGGTTCAGCTCTTGGTTTAAATTATTCTCTTTGTGAGTTGCTTTGTGACAGGCTCTAACCAGCTGCCTGCTACAGAGTGTATATGTCTGCTAATTCACTTTTCGCTGAGATCATATGGCTGTCAGGAGTGGGGACAGAGATGAACCCAACAGTTCCCCGTCTCGATCTCGTCTCTAAAGGGCAGTGCCTCTGGTCCATGCTGATCTGCCCCAGTGGTCAGGACTGGATGTGCCATACGTACTTTAGATAGCACTACCAACCCACAGAACCACAGGGGACAGCAACAATCCTTCATGGATTTCATAAGTGTCCAAGCTGAGGTTTATTTTAATACCATGTAGGCATCCGCTGGGCTCTTTAACAGCCATTCTAGGTTATGGCTGAATTTATATCTGGAAGTGCAGGGTTACATAAAATTTGATGAAAAACAGCTGATATGTGACAGCTTTAAGACCATCCACGTTTCTGTTCCTCCAAAGGTCAGCAACGAAGAACAGAATCAAACAAGGAAGAAAAACCCATACTACTACCACTTAGTAAATGTCCTCCAGAACGGTACATATAAGCATTATTTTTTTTTGTTATTTGATTTATTTATTTTTTTTGTTTTTTTAATCTGCTGCTTCTTGCCTTTTGCAGGCATTTTTCCCATTTCAGGCTATATTCTTGATTTAGCCACAGTCTTATCATATGAAAGGATTGCTATTGATAAACAGGAAAAAACTAGTAAAACCAAAAAAGCTACAACTTGAGATTTTTTGCTTGATTCTTTGGCATAGCATGGTCACATGTTACAAAAATGTTCCTTTGCGATTGAAGTGATGAGCTGGTGAGTTTCATATATAATCTCGCTTCATGCAGTTTTAAATTGTACGTGAATCTTCTTCATTCCTCTCCCACAATTAGCAGTCTGCACAGAGGGTGGATATGGGGCATATAAAAGGCAGCAGATGTCCCTGTATGAGTCATTGTGCCCATGAGTTGCCATGAGCGTTCTCATGACCTCGCTAATGTGGATGGGGATATGAGTGTGTTTGTCAGGGTGTGTAAGAAAGCAGGGATGGAGTTCACAGGTCAAGCAGGGATGAAGCCTCTAGTCACAGCACTCACACACTCCCCTGTTCAGGCTGACTCACATTTCCACTCACTGTATCCAGTTAGCTTCTGTCGTCTGCCTACACAACCATCTGACGTTGAAGCAAAGAGCATTTCAACAGGACTCAATAGTGACAGTACCTGTGAAACTGCTCAGAGGCTGTGGATGTCAGAGAGGTCAGAGGCCAGGGTCGGGCTCAGCTACACAGCAGCAGGCCTGGAGCTGCTTGTGTCTTTGCTCAGGGACACTTAAGCAAGGTAGATCCTCATATGAACCTGGATCCTCTGGTTAAATCACATTGTCTTTAAGCACAGGCCATTAGAAGATAAAACCAAGGCTGACCATAGACTGTGTAAAATATGGACGTAGTGTCTGTGACGTCACCCATAGGTTTCGGAAGAGCAAAAATGAAGCAAATCGTAGTGCGTAGCCATCTTGGTAGCCTACCTTCGGTTACTCCAAATATGGACAAAGAGGTGGAGCGAGGGCGGAGCTGAGGCGGGTCCTATGGGCCGGCTGAATGAACGCTATTGGCTGAAAAAAGCCGCTTTATTCGAAATAATCAAACTAGCTACGGCTAACCAGCTAGGTTAAATGCTAAATATCGTTGCTAGCCAGCTAACCCCACGACGATCTCTTTCCCAAACTCAGTGACTAGAATTAGCCGGGGTGACGCCCTTTAGACCGTCAGTGGCTAGTTGTCAATCAAAGTGGCTTGCATATATCCAACTAACAGGTATTTCCTTTCCTTCTCTATCCAATATATATATCCTATATCTTACTCCTGTGTACCACAGAGTTCCACTGATGTTCAAAAACTGTGAAAAACACATCAAGCCACTACAACAACAAATAAGTGCAACACTCATGTCACTGCAGATTAAAAATACTGGCACATTCACAAGCTAAATGAAGTCACCAAACTGAGTGTCCACCAGTGGTGTACATGCTGCTTCAGAGGAATCTGCTGTATAGGATAATGAGTTGACAATATATTGAGATTGAATTTTGTGTTTCACATGCCCAGATAGATGAAGTTGTTGTGATGACAGGTCAACTGTGTCTTCAGAATGAGGTATCTCATAAAAGGTATGCAAAAACTGACAAATTCAGTTCTTCCTACAATGGTAAATAGACTGCATTAACCTAGTGCTTTTGTAAATGAAAATGCCTCACAACAAAAGTCAGCATTCAGCCATTCATACACACATTCATGCAGTGGTGGCAAGGTGCCACCTGCTCAAGGACACTCCGACATGTCAACACTAACACATTCTGCACTAATGAGCCACAGCCACATAATATTGCTCTAAATAAAGAAAGTCATTGTAGAGTGAACTGCTGACAGAGAATCATAATATAATATGAACACATAAGATCTGCAACAATTCAGAGCCTCTCCTATATTTAAAGCCACCATGTACTTCTGTACTGTACTTCTTCATAAGGATCACAGTAAGATTAAAAGGTCCTTTACTTATTCTAACATTGGACAGAGCACAGGATCCTTGAAATGGAAGTGGACAGAGGAAATACCTTCATACCCTGTAAAACTTATTTTATTGTAGTTAACATTTGTTCAGTTTGATGTCACATCTATGGAACTTGGCAGCTGTTGACTCAGCAGGTGTGGTGGTACTTTTTAGATGTTGACCGGTCAGGTAGTCGTTGTCCATATTCACCACGTGGCTGCACTGAAGCTGTGCAATGATGAAATAACAAAAAGCACTGTTAACATGCTGACATGTTTTGGTACCTGAGGATGTTTCCTCTGTGGGACTGCAAAATGACGCAAAAATAAAATTTATTTGAAATGGCTTGAGATCTGAGAGATACATTTGAAAAATGGCTATTTATGAACGAATCATCTAAATAAAGATACTGAGAAGAAAAGGATAAATGGGTTATAAGAAATTGGCTGAAAGTCATATACTGTTGGCTTGGTTTGATTAATTCACTTGGCAACGTTCCCTGGAAAGGTTTAAATGATTTACTAAAGAGTACACAGACAGTATTTAAGAATGGGTAGCAGATATTTCTTCCTTGAACATACCAACCAAAACACCATCTAGTGACAAATGAATGTCCCTATAAATGCCTCTACTGCTGTCCCCACTGCATTCTGTGTATGATGCTTGCATTACAACACTATCAATGTGTTCAAATAGCTGACAAAGAGCCAGCTTCATACAAACATTAATGCAGGGGTGGTAGAGTATAAAAAACCTTTACTCAAGTAAAAGTACAATTACTCCTACGAAATATATTTATATATTTATTTTAAAGATTAGTGTGTGGGGGCCAGAGATCTTCATGAGACATTTTATACAAGTCCAAGTCAAGTTTCCAAGTCTTTGATCAAGGATCTGAATCAAGTCTCAAGTCTCAACTGCTTTGCATCAGGTTGGAAATAGTCATCGTGCAGCATGGTTATTTCAAGGAAACGCACTTTGCTTTGCATGTTGATTATCTTTAATTTAGCTATTTCTGTTCAATACAACTGTTTGACTTATTTCATCTACATGAAGGTATTGATCACTTATATATCATACTTGCTAGCTGCCTAGCCTGCTATTGTTGCCAGTATCTGTTGTTAAATTGATACGGACATGTAGGTGCTGCATATGATTATGATTATTCATAAAACATCTAGGAACATAATTTTTACAATGTATATACAATGTATATAATTGGTTTTTTAAAAATAAATTATTAATTCAGTCCCTCTGTAAAGGGAGACCTGTGCGTTTTTTCCGCTGATATGTGCTTTCTCCATGTGCTTCTCAAAAACGACTGTTTCCTGAATAATTAACAACTGGCAGCCGACTAAGTGAAAGCCAAGGTCACTTTCAGTTTTTAATGAATTCACCATTAAGCATCCCTTTAAAACAAATAACAGTCAATGTGAATAAGAGAAAAGAGATTTTCAACAAAAGAAATCCACACTCTGCATAATGAGAAGATCATGTTAACATATCCAGATGAGGCCAGTGGTGATCTGACTCCATACACTGTGTAGCCCACAGTTGTTCCACATACACTAAATATGTTTTAATACGACATTTAAAATACCATGGAAAGTGCCAGTGTTTGTGTCAGATTTGAGCTACATGGCTACTGGATTTCAGTTACGTTAGCAGAACAACTAAACCTTAAATTGAAAAGGCACATTGACTTCTCCCCCCTTGAAGCGCCACATGTTGGATCTTGCAGAGAGACCTTGTAGTCCACTATCCTTTTCCTTGTGGCTCTTGGGCTGGTGAATATGACTCTGTGTCCCCCGTCCCCCTGCTGAGAGATTCCAGAGGCTCCTCCTCTTGGCCTCTCAGGGCTCCTGGGTCACTCGTTTGTCATCATGACCTCTGACCTCTGTAGGCCAGTGTGCCGGGAGGAATGTCGGAGATGTTTACCTTCGCTGAGACTGATGGTGTCCAGGTGGCTCTTTCTCTCCTTCTTTTTTCCTTACTTTTTTTTTTTTTTTCCAATCTTGTGCATTTTACTGAGCCCGGCATCTTGAGAGCCCCACCACTCTGCTGCAGCCAGCCTGGTGAGTAGTGCTGAGTATAGCCCATCACAGTGTTGTTGGTGTGCTAATACCTGTTGGTACCAATGCCTGGAACAACAGTGTCCTCCCTGGATCTTTAGTTTCATCTTTGGTACGTTTGTGGATAGACTCTTTACATTTGTGTCAGAGAGTATCTGGATTGTTTTGACTGGAAAGTAATGAGAGAGAGAGAGCTATTGATTGGCCTTCTGTCTGGGTCTGGTCAGAGAACACACTCATCCTAAGCTCCACTTCCCAGAGTTTGTTAGGCATCAGAAAGCCAGCCGAGCGGCGTGGCTAGACAGAGAGGGCATTCAGTAATAGGTAATGGACCCCCACTTCCAGCTCCCTCCGCCCTCCACTTCAACATGGTGCCATCTATCACTCTTGCACCGGACCTTCCCAGTGGCTCCTTGCTGGGTCCTCATCTACTGGAAACTCTTGGAAAGTTTCCTGCCCTCCCCTGCCCCCCCAGCCCCCTCAGCCCCTCTAAAGAGCCCATTAAACAGTGTTGTAATGCAAACAGTAAGTCCGAAGAGAGCGAGGGCCAGGTGTCGGGAGTGGAGGGGATGAGCGTCTAATGCAGCCATTATGAGTGGCGGGGAGGGTGGGTGGATTATCATAAAAGCATCTCCCCTCCCTCTAATGTGGACATGTCTGATCAATACCAGACTCCTGGGAGGGGATGGAGGGATGGACGGATAAAGGATGAGAGGAAAGGGAGCAGCTTTATTAATCTAACTGCCGGCTGAACGCCCTGTCGCCACACCACAGGATGGCAGCCATGGGCGGAGAGAGGGTCCAAATCGTGACAAGAGGGGGGAACGACAGTATTTTTGTTATATGTTGAGAGTCTGAATCATGTGACATTTGTGTCTCATTACCCAAAGAAAAAACCAGAGTAAAATTGACATTTATAAAAGCTATACAATCAAACAACAACATGCAATAATGTAATTAAAGACAGAAATAATGATATCTCAGGGGTTCTGTATTATTGTTAATTATCTAATAATTATAACTTTAAATTATAATTCCTGTCATAAAACATCCATAACTGAAGTATAACACAGTTGGTATTGACACCTAGGTTGCTTGGACCTGGAGTGTTTTCCCCTCAGGTTCAGTTCTTCTGGGTGTTCTGTGGCAAAACAAGAGGCCTGAGGTCAATTGCCCAATTGGATGTTCTTCATGTTGGTACAGCTATCTAACCAGTTTACCCAGTGTGTCCATCTGAGGAACAATTGCCATGTGATTGTGCATTTTCCACTTGAATGTCTCCTCAGCTCTCTGAAGCTCTGTCACAGTTCTGAAGTTTTGGTTTAGACTTTGTTTTTGTTCTCAGTTTAGTCACTCCATCATGCCATAGTCTCGTCTATGCCACAGTCCTGTTCATGTCTTGTATTTGTCTTGCTATGTTCTGTCTTAGTTTTGTCTTTGTTCTGTGTCTTTGTTTTCTGCCTGTGTTTTGTTATAGTTCTTTCAGTTCAGTCCTGTCATGTTGTTGTCCTGCCCTGCACTTATCCAGCCTCGTTATATGTAATGTTTAGTTCTGTCTGTTCTAGGTCTGTGTTTTGGTTTCCGTTCTGTCCATCATATTTCTATGTCCAGTGTCTTGTCTCTGCATCATGTCACTCACCAGCCACACCCACCTCATTAAGTCACCTGTGTTTTCTGTTGAAGTTAATTATCCCCCATGCACACTATTTAAGTCAGCTGATTTCTGTTTGTCTTTGCCGGATCGTCACCTCTTTCTTCACGTCACGTTCTACGATCACGTTTTCTCTTCATGTCCACGTCCATGTCCATGTAATGCCAAGTTTTGCCGTGAGTTTTGTCGAGTTTTCATTTATTTTCATTAAAGACTTTCTTTTGAGCATAATTGTGTGATGCGCCTGAGTCCTCATCCACCCTCCATGTCAGTGCGGAAGGCTAGCGGACCCAAGGCTAGCCGACTCTGGAGCAGGCGCGGACAGGACTACACAGAAACAATGACATGAACAGGACCATAACTAGGGCTGCACGATTATGGCCAAAATGATAATCACAATTATTCATTATGTTAGGTAAAACGTACCTTTTTATTGCACTTTTTAAAAAAAACAAAAAAAAAACAAGTTTTCAAATTGAAACTTAAAATAATCATAAATCAAACAATAAGCTAAAATTCACCCAAAGACAAAGGGGAAAAAAATAAATATGCTATTGCAAAATGCAATTATAAAGTGCAAACAAACAGGAAAGCGGCCTTATTGCATCCGTTATTTCAGCGTGTCTTTGAGAGGTGGATGGATACGGTGTCGCCCGGTGCAGAGCTGCTGTTATGGTTGTCTGGGTTGGCGCTGGACAGACAGGGATTTAGTGGAGTCAGTTCAATATATCTGCGATCAGACCGGGGACGTCCTGGCGAAAGCGAACACAAATTACCGCTTATGTGTCCCAGCCCGAAAGCCGGTCGCAATTGCGATTTGGAAACTGGCTCCCGGCACTAACGATAACCCCGCCCCCAGCTCTTGACGTAGTCTGTGCTTAGCTCTGGACCAGCGAAGAGTTGGTGCCTGTTAAGCACAGGTTTTTAGCACCTGGAGCTGGTGCTTACGTGGTGGAAACACGAAGAACTGGTGCTAAGTCAGGCACTGGCTCCGAGCTAGCACTAGCACCAGCGCAGTGGAAAAGGGTCAACAGTAGATGTTGCTCCTTTACGAGGCACTAGTGGCTCCTCACTGTCACTGCCTGCTGCTCCCGACATTGCACTCTCTCACAGTTTAATCATTTGAAGCTACCGCTGCTGCAGGGTGCGCTCGCTTGCTGTTTAGGCAGCGTAATGATGAGGCCCTAACCTATGGGTCGCCCCCTGGTGGTTGGCTGACTATTGGGTTGAGAAAGTGCTTGATTTGACCACATGCAACATGGCTCGCTTTTTAAATGTTAAAATCGCAGACGATCATCTTAATTTAATCGTGGCAGCCAAAATCGTGATCGTGATTAAAATTCGATTAATTGTGCAGCCCTAACCATAACTATAACAGAGACTAACAAACACCAACAGGAACTAAGGAAGAACAAAAACAAAGTCTAAACCAAAACCTGGGTGCAAAACTGACAAGCTCCAGCTGCCACCATCTTTGATGTTTAGAGTTCTCATGGTTCCAGGTGTGGTTCTCCTCTATGGCATGGCACTGTGAACTGTGAAAACATACAACACACATTTCCTATGTCACTCTCACTAAGTAGCTTCAATGAGTCCAGCTGTCAGACCCAAAATCTGTTTTTTTTAAACAGTGGCTTGGAAGGATTTCACCATGGCAGGAGTCTGCCACCGAGCACAGCTACCTGTGCCCCTCCCTGCAGAGCACCATTCAATAACTTGTTGCCTAATATACGCTTCACTGTCTGGGTTTAACTTGAGAGGAGTCGCTCAAACATTAAAGCCTCATCACAAACTGAGAGCTGTGTTAACGCAAAGTGACCTGCACAGATTTATCTTAGCATAATAAAATAATGTTTTGGATTAAACACCATCTGCACTACACTAAGACTGAATGAAGAGCAGAAATACATTCTTCAAGGAGGCAGGTTTAACTCGTAGCTTATTCTCAGTTCAAACCTTTTTCCGTCTCCTCTCTCTGTTGAAGCTCGCCACGTCAAAATCACTTCTGACTCACTTATTTGTTCGACTCTCGTCTCTTGTCTCAACTCGTGCGTTCATCTCACTCGCCGGCTCAAGTCGCAGTTGTTATCGGAACACGCAGGCTTGATTGGCTGAGTAGCATCATGTGACATGATTTACAACACCTGCAACTGATTCGTGAGTTTCGCTAAACTAGTGCTGTAAAGGCTAGAAAAGCTCTGCCGCTTAAAATACAAACGCTCCCTCAGAATGTAGTAATTCTGAATAAATAACTAGTTATAGGTCAACGCTGCACTTCCCTGGGTCCTCAGCAGTTCACCAGCCGAGTTAGTTAAGAAGTTACTTGGATGAACGGTTGTTAAGAAAAAGGCCGGACAGACAAACAGAGACTCCTCCATGTATCGTTGGTAAAGCTGGTTTCATAACTGCACCAGATGCTGCTGCAGGTCGATTCACGCTTAAAAGTATATAGGTGAGGATAAGAATGATTTCACCAGTGGGCCTAATGCAGAAAAAGCTTGCACACTGTAGGATCAACTCTTTATGTGCATTTGGCCACTCCTGCCTTCACAACAGGCTACATTCCGTCTGTCATCTCTGATGATCCTGAGAATTATCTCTGATTAACAGTAATGTTTCAACGTTTGTCTTTTAAAAATTCCTTTCAATGCATTGCAATTTTTAATATAAAAATGCTTTACAAACTTCTTCTTTAAATCCACATGTGAGGCGAGTGCATGCTACAGACAACAAAACAGTACAACAAAAAATAAATAAAAGAAGACTTGTTTTTTAGTTTGTTTTTCATGTCTCTTAGATTATCCAGAACAAGAAAACAAGAACCATTCATTCATTTTCATTTCTAACAATAAGATATAACAATAAAAGCATTTTTTTCATTTCAGTCGATTTCAGTTTCAGTTGCTGATTTTAAGGCCAAAAGAGGAAAAAACAGGATTTTTTTTTTAAACGCATTGTAGTTCTCTTCATCCTGTTTTCAACAAATTGACGAGAGCTGTGGTCAGAGGGTACACAGGCCATGCTGTCACCTCTTTCATTCACTTTGGAAAAACCCAAATAAGTCAATATATTTTTGAATAGAAAGAAGTGAATAACGACATCTCTGCTCAATGCTCTCTGAGATGGCTGAAGGTCTCCATGGACTTCTCAAGCTTCAGGGATTTGGAGGATAGCATGCGCTGCAGTTTTTTGTGCAGCCGAGCAGGTTGCTAGCACGTCCGTCTGAGACCTCTGCTGGCCAGGCTGGCAGGGTTGCTAGCACGTCCGTCTGATGTTATTGGTCAGAATGGATTTGTGGCAAAATGCGTTCTCAGTTTTGCAGCTTCTCCTTCTCCAATTATTGCGTATGTGGCAAATCCTTTTAGGCCATTTTTCATGAGTTGATAACGCAGAAGTTTCAATGCCCCGTGCTGTCACTGTGCCAACATCACCTCGCAGCTCAGCTCTGTTCACGGGGGCTCGTACAGGACACAATGGCTATCAAGTGATTTCTGTGGAGTGTGAAGTGCAACAGCAGCGACAGCCAACTCCAAAGATAGAGACAAATAAAGATCCTGCATGTTAAATTGAATCAGTAACTGCTTCAAAGCTGACATACACAAACCTTGTTTTGCATGCCTTTGTGCACCATTTGCCATGTGTGCACCGAGCGTGGGACCATCAGTATTGCTCCCATTTATTTTTACTTCTCTGTCTTCGACACTTTGCTCACTAACTAAAGAGAGAAGAATAAACTAATAGTAAGCATTAATATCCTGTGGTCTAACATTTGAAGGGCACTCAGTGGCCAGCTCCGCTTTCACTAATGCTGTTTTATATAAAAACCAATCTCTATGAAAGCCTTGCACCTCCCACACACATGAGCAGTCCTGACCTCCCCTCATGCTGCATGGTGAAAGCGCTCCACTGACTTTTTTTCTTGTCACATCATTTTCCAGCTCCTTCACACATGCACTGCATCACACCCTGTGTATTCACATGGGTTAAACAAATGAGTCCAATAATGTTACTAATACACAATTGTGATTTCCAGGCTGCCAAAAGCCCTGTCACACAACATCTCTCACCTCCTCTCGTTTCATAGCTGCCCGGGTCTTTTAGCTCTCGGTGTGATTTACAGTGACCCAGTGAATGATGGCGTGGAATGACAGGTAAACCCCAGAACCATTCGGCGTGGTGGCAGGAGTCTGGTACGGACAGTTTGCACAGAACAGGGATGTAATAGCTCCCCTCTTGGCCTTTTTTTTTTTTTAAGACCGTCAACTAAAGTGAGGAAAGGCAGGCCAACACTTAGACAAATGTGGGATCAGGGCCATGGACAGGCACAGTTGGGGGGCAGGTGCTCCAATTAAAGGAAAGTGTAGCCCTCTTAATTATATATATAAAAAAATTAATTTAGATACAGTAACACATCTTTTATATACTTACACATGTATTCATTTCAGTAGCCATAAACTCATGCAGATTTTCTATAACAGATTTCTCCTAAATGATCAATTCACACAGAGGAGATGGTCTTTTCCCTATGGGGGATCAATTAAGAATTATCTTATCTTAGAATTATCTTATCTTAGTATCTCTCAGTATCACACTGTCCAAGGTAGATCTGATAACTACTGTATATGTGGGGATCCCTCCTCCCTCCGTTTTTTCAGGGGACGTTTGGTTAATTTACATTAAACTCAGTCTCTTTCATACATTTATGTCTTAAATATAGGATTTGTTTTTATATTTCTGTTGTTTTTACTTTTCCATTAATTTAACCTGTGACCCAGTGAAATTTTGCCTAATTTCCTCCCCCAGTTAGTTCCTAAATTCACATTTTATCTGTTTCGATCCCCCACCTTAAAATTTGAAAACACTGATCTTTGTGATCTTTGCAAAACCAGCACCTATCTAGTCTGAGGTCAAAGGACATGTGTGTGGCATGTACACACACACACACACACATGCACACATATTTGCATGGGGACACCCCATTGACAGCATACACTCCTGTACCCCTTACCCTAACCTTAACCATTACTTAACCATTACCAATGCTCACCCTAACCTTATAAACAAGTCGTAACCCTCCAAAGCAGTCCTGGGCCTCAGGGACTTGGATTTTGTCCCCATGGTGATGAGAAGTCCCAGTGGGTCGATGTGCAGTGAGGTTAAAGTTCCCAAACAATGGCAACGTTTTGTCATATTATCACCAGTGGCAGTTTTTTTTTAAAGAGTTGCTTTGATAGGATTTATTAATTTCATGTGTTGATTTTTAGATTCATGTGTACATCAATAAACATATTAGTCTCTCAAACATGACTTAGGTCAGTGTGGGTGATTAAAAAGTCACTGATGTTTGTATTGAAATGAGATATTAGGTAAAGCATTAGTCAATTAGTCGATCAGTTATAGTGATAAAGTGATAAAGAATTCATCTGTAATGCTTAATGTTAATCTAATTAAAGATAAAACATGTTCTGGTTTTGTACCATTGTAAACTGAATCATTTTAAGTTTTTGTGATGCAATTTTTCACTTTTTTGACGTCTAAAATCAAATGATGTATCAATTCAATGATCCAAAAAATAATTAACAATAAAATAGGAATTAAATTGATTGTATTCATTTGAGGGTTGTAACATTTCCATCATCATGGACAGGTAAAACAGTCTAAAACATTCTTTCAGGTGGCTCCTTAAATCATCATGTCGGTGACACGTGAATCAGCCAAATACATGTCAACCAATAATGACTGAGTGCCAGTGTTCACTCCTGCACTATTTCCCTCAGCTTCATCAAATAAAGAACGTGTAAAGGAGTGTGTAATGCTCTGCCAAAGCTGCTCATCTGCTCAAGTACTCAAGCCCCCTTTGGCTCTTCCCTGCAGGAAGGCTAATGACAGACATGGAAGCAGGCAGCGTGACCTGTTCGGCTGCACATGGACTTTATTTGCTGTGGTTTTAGTTGCAGCTTCTATGCTCAGCCCCCGGGGCGCGAATACGTCTGCGGCGCTCCAGCCAAGGGAGCAGCAATCTGACAATCAGCACAGACCTAATCCAGGCCAGGTCTGGGGTTGTGTTTGGTGTGCATCCCCTAGGTATGGAATAAATACAAGGGCGGTAAGCAGATCTGCTCGCCTGCATGGCCGCGGGGGAGCGCAGGGCTTTCCAGCCTTGCATTACATGCATTGACGGGATGTCTCTTATCCATATATGTAACCTCATAACATTTTGGGCTTTTCACGAATAAGAACGGCTTTGATCTCCTGTGGAAAGTAATGCAGTTTTAATGTCCAACTTCAAGGGCCATTAGCTGCATTTTTATCAGTTAGCGAGGCTGCTCGGCAAAATTTCTGAATGTCAAGTCAGGGGGTGTTGCTCGCCTAGAGGTTAGAGAAGCTGCTCTGTGATTGGACGGTTGACAGCTCGAGTTCCTTGCTGGGAGAATATGGGTGGGGAAAGTGGATGAGTAATACTCTTCCCTCCCTACAGCAACACAGTTGAGCTACCTCTGAGCAAGGCACTGAGCCCCCCCCCCC
>JBBMOC010000314.1:35741-112177 GCA_037975185.1 Centropyge bicolor
AGTACAATTCTAACACAGAGCGAGACAGAAGGAATTCCTGAGGAAGATGAAGGAGGAGGAGGGAGAAGTGGGTGAGGAAAGCATGGCTGAAGATAGGACAGAGTAGGGATGTGAAGTAGCGACCGATGCCATGAACTCTCTTGGGATCCTGCTGATGCTTGTTGCCGTGGTACCACCAGCTCGGGGACTGCTCCAAACTGCACCGGGCACATTTGTAAATTTTGTCTTTTGCTTCAGATTTCCTCTTAAGCTGGAGCCAAGCCAGGCAAGACCTGGGCTGCAGGCGCTCCGTCAGTGCGAGCTCGCTTTTCGATTAGTACATCATCAAGTATTCAAGTTGGGCTGCGTTTAACTCATGTTAGCTCATCTAATGGCCAACGTAGACTCAGAATCTTTGACAGGCGCCCAATGAATGCTCTGTGATGAAATATTAATCACTGTTACGGCATGAAGCCGCTCCTCACTTTCAAAGACGCCAAAACTCACATGTGATTACTGGCGGGCTAAGGGAGAGAGGACTCGCTTGATTAATGTGAGCCGCCTTCTGATCACCCCTCCCTTACTTGCGAGTCCATATATGTGTGTGTGTATATGAATGTGAATGAGTGTACATGTCTGCATGCGTGTATGATGTGTGTGTGTGTTCTCCGTCTGCTTCTGCTGATGCAGAGCGAGTAAATCCACATGATTTAAATGAAGAGAAATGACCTGCAAGATGAAACACTGTGTGTCTGTGTAATGAGGGTTCTCAGGGTTCTGCGCTGCCCGCTTGTATTAACACTCCATCTGATTCCTTTATTTAGCTGCCCTGCCAGTCTGCTTTATAGGGTGTGTCATCTACCCCACTCTGTGAATATGTATGAGCAAACCAACAGACACTTATAATGCTAATGATGAAATTGCTCTCTCTCCCTTTTCCTTTTTTTTCACTTTCCCTCTCCTTCTCAATCTATCTCATACCCGTGCCCTCTCCCCTTCCCTGTGCCTTGTTGCCGCCCCCCCCTTCCTGCCCTGTGTGTAGGATGTAGCAGGGAAGGTGCTGGACCGGTGGGCCATCATGACGTTCGAGGAAGAAATTGCCACACTCCAGCAGTTCCTGCGTTTTGGTGAGACCAAGTCCATAGTGGAGCTGATGGCTCTACAGGACAAGGAGGGGCAGGCGGTACTGGTTCCCAGCACCCGCACCAATTCAGATATCCGCACTTTCATCGAGCGCAACACCCCACGCACTGCCGCCAACCTCTCTACTTCCAAAGTTGATAAACTGAGCGGCAACAGCATGCACCACTTTGAGAACTTCATCAACAGCATGGCCTTCATGCTGCCATTCCAGCTCTTAGGCTCTGTTCCTGCACCGTTTCTGGGCTCACCCACCGGGGCACTGCAGCAGCAGCAGCAGCACCAGCAACACCAACAGCCATGCCGTGGATCAATGGAGCAGCAGAGTCAGAGACTAGATGATCAAGGGCAGGATGGTCTAGAGAGGGACAACCCCATCTCTCTGTCACACCCTCCAGAGAGCAGTCTGCTCGGCTCCAGCTCTGCCTTATTCACTGTTGATCTAGACCGAAGTGGAGACAAGACCATGGACGGCCTTTCCACCACCACAAAAATCGAGGCCGAGGACTTCTCCACTAGTGACAACTACTCAGATGGACCATCCACACCGTGCACACCCTCCATGAGCTCTGACGTCACACAGATGTCACCTGAGGGTAAGCTGCGCTCCCTGGACAGGACCAGGAGCAGCAGTGGAGGCATCTCAGGAGGGGGCGGGGGAGGAGGCTCTCTGAAGAAGGGTCGTGTGTTTTGCAACGCCTGTGAGAAGACATTCTATGACAAAGGTACACTGAAAATCCACTACAATGCAGTGCACCTGAAGATTAAACACAAGTGTACCATTGAGGGCTGCAACATGGTGTTCAGCTCGCTGCGCAGTCGCAATCGCCACAGTGCCAACCCGAACCCACGGTTACACATGCCCATGAACCGTAATAACAGGGACAAAGACCTGCGTGGCAACTTGTCTGCCGATGAGGGCTCTCAGGGTGAGAAGAGGCCTGAATATGGAACGCCCCTCCCTGTGTGTTCTGCAGAAAGCCATAAGTCAGTGCCCAGCTACATGGTGAGCCATGTGGACACTAGCTCTAAACTCCACAGCAGCTCCTTCCCCAGCATGGGCCAGAGTGGCATCCTCTTCCCCAACCTAAAAACAGTGCAGCCAGTTCTGCCTTTCTATCGCAGCCTGGTAACCCCAGCAGAGCTTGCTAACACCCCAGGAACACTACCCTCTCTTCCTCTGTTGTCCTCCTCCGTACCTGTCAAACCCATCACAGCCCCTGAGCCCTACATGACAGACCCTATACCAAAGAAAAAGTCTCGCAAGTCAAGCATGCCAATAAAGATAGAGAAGGAGGCAGTGGAGCTGGATGAGCAGATGGATAAGGACAGCAGCTCTGAGAGTGAGGCTCCTTTACAGGGCAGGGACAAGGACGAGTGTGATGGTAGTCGAGCAGAGGGGCACATGTGTGCAAGACAAGCTGGGGAGGAGAAGGAGGTGAGGGGGGCGTACACTGGTGATGAGAAAGAGAGGGAGGGCGTCAAACATCTATTGGACCAAACTTTAGGTCGAGAAATGACGGAGAGGGAGGACAAAGACGATGGGACAAGGCAAGCCGAAACAGGGGTCATCGCCTGTGCACCACCCCCATTTGAAAACAGACTGATGGAGAATCACTGTGACAACAACTTCCTCTGCCAAGAGCCCAATGGCAATGAAGAAAGGGAGGACAGGGAGCATGCAAACTCACTGCATGTCGCCAGCAAGATTTCAGAGCTCAGATGGGACGAGGGTGAGCACAGACTGACGAATGGTGGCGATCCCCAGCTCCTGGTCCACGAGAGGGATGGATCTGACGGCTGTGTCGACGACTACGGCGACTCGGGTACGCCTCACCTCGACCCCAACGCTGACCTGCCACACCACTGTGAGATCTGCAGTAAGACCTTTAAGAACCCCTACAGCGTCAAGATGCACTACCAAAATGTCCACCTGAAGGAGATGCACATGTGCACAGTGGACGGCTGCAACGCTGCCTTCCCCTCTCGCCGGAGCCGAGACAGGTGAGATACAGTTGTGTTTTGTTCTTGTTCCAGCACAGGTTACCAGGATTGCTGACAAATGTAAGTCAGAAGAGGCAAGAGTAATCCCAACCCTAAGGTGTTCTTATTTAGCTCATTTATTGGTAGTTTCCTCATGGTTCCATTTAGCAGAGATCCTGTATATCATTAATATAACATTCGATCACTGGTTCATGCAAACGGCACCTCTGGAGCATGAAGCAGTTGGCAGAATTGAAAAAGAATCCTGCTTGGTAAAACATCACTAGCATGTCTAAAAGGAGATATTCTTGCACAAAAATATATCTCATGGTACTTTAAGGTATATTGGACAAAAGAGATTTCTAAACACTGATTTTATTTTATTTTTAATCTACAGACACAGTGCGAATTTGAACCTGCACCACAAGCTGCTGACCAAAGACTCATTCAGCCCAGCCAACACTATCTACTCACCCTCATCCCACTGTAGAGACAGAGACTCTGCTGGCCTGGACTACTGTCAAGACCAGCGGGACAGGGATCTGCCCCATCGAGACCCAACCAGCCAGACCTCCGTCATCTTCAGAGGGCACAACCGCATGGGCCTGGTCTTCCCTATGAGCAAAATGTCTACTGCAGCATACAGTGCTGAGACATCTCCCTTAGGGGAGATGGAAGGATTAGGAAGAGGAGGAGAAGGTGGTGGGAGTGGGGAGGATGGAGCAGTCCTGGACCTGAGCACCTCCTCCTCTGCTCCACCTCGTGGCAATGGCAGTGCTCAGTCTTCCTGGGACTCGGATGGAGCTGGTAGTGAGGAAGGGGAAGGGATTGAAGAGGATGAGGAGACGCTCCCCATGGAGGACAGTGATGAAAGCTGTGATGGGATCAGCGTGGGGAGGCCTGGGGGCGAGGAATTGGCACTTGGGGGAGAGAGGACCCTGGGCTGCATTGGGGGGGGCCAAGGCGGGCTTCAGGGAGGAGGGGCTGGATCTCCGATAACCTGCCACATCTGCCAAAAGGTATACAGCAACAAGGGCACATTCAGAGCCCATTACAAGACTGTCCATCTGCGACTGCTTCACAAGTGTAAAGTCCCCGGCTGCGATACATCCTTCTCCTCTGTGCGAAGCAGAAACAGGCACAGCCAGAACCCAAACCTTCACAGGAACCTAGCTGTTAGCTCAGGTGCCACAATGGACCAGGAGTAAGGATTTGAACTTGTGTGCCGACATGGCTGATTTCCTTTGTTCCAATTGTCTTGTTGTTGCTGTTGTCGTAGTTTTTCATTTTTGGGCTCCTAAACAGGGCTGACCAATTAGCACTTTTAAAATTCCATACTAGAGTTCATCAAGTTGTCATATTTTGGGGAAAAAAAAGAGAGAAAAAATAAAGAACAATCATGAGTTCATTTGTCGTGGCAAATGCAACTTGCTTTTGTAACAAATGGCTTTTACTGCGAGACAAAAATGAATAAAGTATTACATGCATCTGTCTGTGTTTACACATTAACATATAAAGAACAACCAAACACACCGGTCAGTACATTGATTTTAATATTTTCTTGTAATGCAATACTGACTTTGTGGTATTGGTTTGCCTTACAGCCCAGTTTAGACAGTAAAAACTAATTTATGTGAACTGGATTTTCCCATTTGTTGTCCAAGTGAGAGTTGAGCCATGAAACTGTATTTTCTGGTCTGTTTGTTGTCAGATGTCCACACCTTCCCTGTGAAGCTGTGCATAATGTATTGATCAAAAGCAGTAGCGAAGTAACCTCAACATGTGTCATTTCACTCATTTGGAAAGAGTCTTTGTTGAAAAGTTATAGTGTTGTGAGCTTGATCAATGAGTTACTGTATGGTGTTATATGTCTGTACTGTTATGGTTATTGCATACTGCTAATGTTGACCAAAGATTTTTTTGATTCCACAGATGTGTATAGAACCCCCTTCGTACTGTATAAGGGGTATGCAGTATTAAAAGGGCCTCACCAGTCTTCTCTCATCTACTTTCCGATTAACAGCAGTATTCAGATGTGGGCTCTGTTGTAAAATAAAATACCCCCCCAAATCAAAACAAACAAAAAAAATTACTACTTTTGACCAATTAGGGTGAGAAAAATCTTCAAATTTTGTTGTGGTGTTTTTGTACAGAAATCTGCTCATGGGACCGGACTTGATTAAGGCATTGCTCTTGTATTGTTTTTGTGGTTGCTTGCAGTATCCTGACTGACTGGACAAACAGCAGGAAAATATGCTGTGTCTGGAGGCTAGAAGCATGTACTGTGAATGAGTCAAACACTGAGAAATGATATTTTTAAAAAATGCAATTTATAATAATGGCCCCACACATGAGCACACCCTAAAAAGAACTGGTAAACAAAATGTTTATTGAGCTGTATATTCTGTGAATAGAGTAATTTGTTATCTGAAAGAAACAAACAAAAAAAAAATACTGTATCAAATAGGTTAACGTCACCAATAACATTACATGAATCTTTTTATTTTTCAAAAATGAATGAACAAGAACATTGTATTTTATATGTCTAATTATTTCCTCATGGTTTACTGTTCTGATTTTGCTCTGTATTCTGTATTTTTTTTCATTCTGTATTTAAATGCAATGGGTCAGATTTAAGATCCCATTTGTTTGTTGCTTGTATTTGTTAAAAAGGAGCAAAAAAAAAAAAAAAAAAAAAAAAAACCGACAAATGTTGACAGGTGTTCATGTTTCCTTTGATTTAATGTTACAATATTCATTCCAATTAAATAAAAAGCCATATGTTTGCAAGCCTCATTCCATTTCATTTTCTAAAAGTAAAAAAATTACAACAATCTTACTTTTATAATCTATCTATCTATCTATCTATCTATCTATCTATCTATCTATCTATCTATCTCAAACACCACTGATGTAAAGAGGAGGATTTACAGTATTCCTCTTGTCTCGCTCAGCTCCATAGCAGTATCATCTGATCCAGGCTGACTCCCTGGAGGCCTTGTAATACTCAGTGTTAGGCGGAGCAACACTGATGAGCCTCTAACAGACGTATAAAACAATGGGCTGCTGGGAGGATAACACTGGCTGTACCGCAGGAGATATCGCTCTTAACAAGTCATTCAAATTAGAGGTGAATAAAAAATTTTCATGAAGCATGAGTCTGTCCAAATTTTTAAATAAGATATTTTCTCACTTACCTCTTGCGATGTTGAGCCATCAGATGGTTTGGTTTTTATTTGTCCAGACATTTGTCTCCAAGATTTCTATGATGGAGATGAACAGAATTTCATTTATATTTCTTGCAACACAGAAAAACAAAAAAAATTCAACATCTCTTTCCAGAAAGAGTGTCCGGACAATCCAAACGTCTCACTTGAGGTGAATTTTCATTGTTGAACTACTGTCTACTGAAAAATAGTCCCTATGAAAAGTGGTTACAGCAGTGTTCATAGGAGTAAGTAAGAAAATATGCTTTTTGTAATTTGGCGATGACAACCCTTTAAAATGAATGAGAATATCTGTCTAATGAGTTAGTTCACGTGTCAATCATCTTGTTTGGAGAAAATTGAATCATGTTCCATTGTGTGGTATTAATGGAGCAACCTGCCTTATTTTGTCACATTTTAAGGTACCAATATCTATAGTCAGACTGCATTAAAGTAATTTTCCCAAAAAATCACGACAATCTTTCACCAGGTTTAAGAAAAATGAGGATTTAGTGCTTAATAATAGACTAAATGGCTCATTAAGTCAGACCTGTTTTCAGAGGTTATCATGTCATCAGGCCTTGTTGACAGGCTGCGGACGGGCGTGAGCCACAGAGTGACTGTGCTCAGGTCAACCTCAGCTTGACCCCTTCACTGCTACACCACTCACACAACACAAGCAAACAAAATGGACGCAAATACAGCTCGAGACACAGAAACAGGCATGTAGAGACACACATGCAGCAATGCCTGGATGCACACAGGTAGAGTTGTATCGTGGTGGGAAAAAAAACAAAAAAACAGGCAGGGATATTTTGTTTGAACTTGATAAATAGTGTTTTGATCATATTTTGAATTTTTGTGATCCTTTCTGATGAAAATGGAAGAACCAAGAAGAACATGATAGTCACATTCAGCAGTGATTAAAAATTTGCATTGCTGCAAAATGGCACACACTACAGTAACTGAAAAAGCTCTCACAGTTATTGAAGAGGTGAATTAATCGCTGTGATACTGCTATGCAAAGTTAAAGGGCATGGATGGAAATGGACCGGGGACAGTGGAAGTATCGTCGGGCCCACATTGAAAAAGCGAGGAGGACAAATCTGTTACACAACATGCCAAAGTATTGCACTATTACAGAGGGCTGAAAGCCTTGCATAACTCAACAATTCAACCCACCCATCACATTTACTGTACATTAGTGAACCTGCAGAGCTGTTCCTCATCACTTAGGAGCTGAAAAACCCAGTTCTGACAAGTGGCCCCTATCCTTTTTCTCTGGCACGTTGCAGAAATCTAGTACCACTCAGAGAGGGCATAATGGGTTATTTCAGTCCCTCCTGTGTGCTGCATGTAGGCAACAATATTCAGCAGAGAACCTGGTTGATCTGTAGAGGTGGAGCACTTGCTCAGCTTCCTCCACAGAGCTGCATCTGTATCTGGAACAACTTGCATCGTTAGGGCTATTTTTATGAAGCAGTGGACCACTTTCAGATACTGTTCACGGGTAAATATGGAACAGATTGAGGAAAGTCAGGAGCTTCTCTTACAACAGTTTGAAATACACCTGCAGCATTTAGGACAGATTGCTTTTGAACACTGACAAAAGAAAACACGTTCAATGATACATAGCAAACTTGCATGAATCTATTTACCTATAGAAACTGTAAATATGAGATGAAATTATGACGGGGAGATCAGTCACTGAGGCTAAGCCATTAGCACTTAGCACCAACATTTCTTACGCAATCAGAGTGTACATTGGTAACCAGCTTACAGTTATTGTCTTAATAGGATTGACTGTTTGGTGTGAATAAAGACATCATGCAAAAAACATCCACTAGTTAAAGTCACCACCACTTGGCAAAGGTCAGCAGATAAAACAAATGGTGGACGTTGTTTTGGCCATTATTTGTATCAGTATTTCTGTGGTCTATCTATCACTTTACTGCTGTGATCATATATGGAAAAGAAGACAAAGTTAAACTGTAAATCACCAAAACATCCATCACAGTTTACAGACCAATTTACTGTCTCAACTGTTGTACCTGCCAAACTTCAACAAACATGTATTTTTCCTGTTTTCTTCTGAAGGATTTATTACACTGGAAAAAAAAATCCTGAAAAACTTTCTTCTTCAAATGAATGAAAACTTTTGACATTGCAGTAAGATTTGTGATACACAGCAGCTTGTTGTTTTGTAGAAATTAGTGTTGGTGTCTTGAAAGAAAACAGAATAAGAAAAATTGATTCAAGAATGAAGATGTTGCCTTGGAAACAGGTTGAAATGATTCTATTACACTTTCTCTCCATGTGGGGATATATCGTGTAGTACTAAACAATTACTTATTAACACATCCGGCAGACAAAGAGGAACATTAGTGCTCATTCATTTGTAGACTTGGAGGCTGTTATCCAACATTTACTCTCTGTTTTTGGTCTCGACCAACTGCTAAATGGCCCAGTGTGTTTCACCAGTTAGTGGCTAACTGTGTCTGTCTGATGTTTGGTGATGAACAGGTTGCAAACAGTGGGTTGATCAGAGTGTCTTTGCTGAAAACAGCTGCTGCCTGAAACATGGCTGATGAGACCAGCGAGACTCAACCACCAGTAAAGTCACCAGGTGTAAAACCAAAATGATCAATTGAAGGAGGCTGTGCGGAGCTGAAGGGAACTAGACAGTTAGGTGATTATTCTCTTCAGGTTTCTCTATAGAAATGACACCTTTTACACCTGACACAGTCACCTGATCCGTTCTTAATATATATATAAAAAAAGATTAGTGTCAAACTTTAAAAAATTAAATACACTATGAGAGGATGTACTGATAAGTTCTTTTGAAAATGGCAATCTTTTATTTCATACTTTCAGGACTTGCAGGTCCTGCCAGACTAAGTGCTGTCTTGTTTTGCTTTTTTTGTTTGTTTGTTTGTTGTGTTTTGTTTTTATTTTTGGTTTTCTCTGTTTGTTTCTGGTTGTTTGTTGACTTTTTTTTTTCTTTATTGTGTCCACTTTGTTTAAAGAAAAAAACAACAAAACTGAAAAATCGTATTACATAGCTGTAAGTTGGCAATTGTTTTGTTTTCAATAAATATATTTTGCAAAAAAAAAAAAGGTTAGTGTAGCTTTGATAACGAAACAATGTAGCTATGTCCCCACATCTCAGCTAAACTATTACTTTCATTATAACTGATAGAAACAGTGGAGTAAACTATGAAAAGACCCAAACAGTAATAAACTGTAATTATCCTCCAAGTCAGTGTGACACTGCTTGGTTTTGTTTGCACCATGAGTTTTAGGCCTCTACCACAGACCCAAAAAATAAAAGTAAACCAAACAATTCTCATACTTTTTGTGAAATGACATCAGGTGATTGTTATCTTGAACGTTAGAGTTGCTATGGGCGAGCATCTGGGAAGCAATGGAGACGTTCACGCTACTGTGAGAATCACAAACAGTGAAACTGAGCCCTCTGAACAACACTGCTCAGGATTCCCTACATGTTCCAGAGGGAAGGGTCTTTCTGGGGCACTGACACCGGATCCCAGCTCTCCGTCCTGGGATGGGGATCAGGGCTGGTGGGTGGGGGGCGGCAGAGAAGGGTAAAGAGAATGGATTGTCCACGGGTTCTTGGGAAGCTGAGGAATATGAGGGGGTATTACTGGCCGGCCTGCGGCCAGATGGACAGCAGATGACTTTAGCTCTTCCAAATACTCTGCATGCTGAGGTAGGAGGAGGAGAAGGTGGAGGAGGTGGAGAGGAGTAAAAGCAGAAAAAAAGAGGGAGGAGGCAGGAGAAGCAGTGAAAGTTTCAGTTCTACTCAGCAGATTTTTACTTCTCTTGACTGCAATATGTTCATATGGGCCATTAGTGTGTCCCAACATGTCCTGTCACTATATCCTCTACAAAGTTATTATATCCACTAATAATTAAACAGTGAAGTTTTGTGCAATTAAGAAAGACACTAGAAAATATTCATTTAATGTAATAGATACAATTTCCATTGCCGGAGATTCCCTAGCAACCATTGTAACCACTCTAATATCCCGTGGACTTAATTTAACTGTGTGTACACAAATTAAAATCTAATAATGTTCCATGCCTTTACCACAGCAGGCAGGGCAGCACCAGAGCAGAAACTGCTGATAGCCTGCCCCCTGCTGCTGAAAATCTGATCTCTACTCAGTCAAATATCTGCTTGTCTGCAGGCCTGTACTGCCACCTAGTGTAGTAGTACAGAAAATGACTCACAGGCTTCCCTGACCTTTTCAATTCAACAATCCTCTCATGCACCTTACAGGATGTTCATCAGATGAAATCCTGGTCAACAACTTAGGCAATGTCAATATGTAGTGTAACCTTTAAAGACAACATGTCTATATAATATGTATATAATTAAGTAAATAATACTAAATAATAGTCACTATATGGAAGTAGCTGGTTAGTGCGATAGAAAGGTGACAAAGCCAAGAAGACCATATAGAATTATAAGAGTGACAGTGACTTTTTTTTTCTCTTCAATACAAAGGTATGTTTTTATTTGTATATCAGACTCAAATGTTAAGGAGCATATTCTGTCTGTCTCTTAAGGTCATTGTTTTAATCAGAGCAGAAAAAATCATTTTCTTTTTTCTTCACTGATGTGTGTTAATTACATTCTGTTTTGCATTTAAAGATGGTGGTGCTTTACTCTGTGGTAAGATGATGAATTACTGAAGATAAATATATAATTAAAGTAATCAAACAAACAAAGAAACACCACTCAATCAAATGAGAATATGTTAAATAAGTTGACAAATATACATAGAAATGTTCATAACACATTCTCCATTCTCTTTTATTCCCTTTCACATCAGTCCCATGTGATGGTAACATTGCATTTGACCAACACGTGTGTGAGATTTCTCCTAAAACCCTCCAACAAATTAGAAGCTTCAGACAAATGTTCTTTAATGTATTTAATAAATACAAATGCCAAAAGTTTTCCATTGTCCTCTCATACCCTACATGATACTATTTCTCACTCATGACCTTTGTTTGATAAGTCATGTTGTCTCAAATAACTCAATGGGTTTTTGGGTATTGTTGAAGCAACTATAATTCTATAATTCTACAATTTCATCTTATATCTGAGAGTAAATACAACACAAGCAGGGATCTAGTCAGGAGAAAACAACCTGGATCAGTGCCATAAAACAAAGTTGAAGTTAGATAGGGCCTGTGCCTGCAGGCAGTGAGGAGGGAATAATTACAACATACAATTAGGCAACAAGACATTTTTTTGTTTTGTTTTGTTTTTGTGTGTTTAATAGAAGTTTATCAAGTGCCAAGGTGTTCAGTGAAGAGCTGACTCTTCAGTCTTGAGCTGGTTGTATCAGGCGCCGCTCATTGGTCAAGCGTAGTGAGCGGGACGGAGTGCAGACCTGAATCAGGGTGTTCAGGTTGGGGGGAGCTGTTTTTGTTGTAGTTTTGTAGGCAAGTGTAAGAGCTTTGAATTTGAACTGCAATACACTGTAACTGGAGGCCAGTGGAGCGATCTGAACAGCGGTGTGACATGTGCTGTTTTTGGCTGGTTGAAAACCAGACGTGCTGCTGCATTCTGGATCATCTGCAGAGGTTTGACCGTGCATGCAGGGAGGCCTGCCAGTCAGGAGTTGCAATAGTCTTGGTGTGATTTTACTAGAGCCTGTACCAGGAGTTCTGCTGGTACAGACTCTAGTAATATCACACATATTATAAACCATCAACCATCATGTGACACTCCTTTACATCACTGACGGCAGTCCAGTATCCAATGGCAGAGTCTCTTGGAAAATGTCCATTACAAACAAATGATTTTCTAAGACAGTTGACATTGTATACATTATATACATTGTATTGTATACATTATACATTGTATATGCTATATCATACTACTATTACATGCTATATTATATTATATTATCTTATTATATTATACTACTATATGCACTCTATCATTACCATCAGCATACCATACCCACTGCTGCTACACTCAGGTACACACATACACGTATGCATATTTTCTGTTGATACTTTGTATTCTATATTTAAACAGTGCAAAGGGCTTAATAAAGTACTCTGTCTGTCTGTCTGTCTGTCATGACCTCACATGAAAATCTGAGCATCAAAGCTGACCAGCAACTCCAAGTGACAGCCACATATATGCAGCAGATCTTCTCTGAGATCCCTGCTGACAGTGATTTCTTGACTTCCTACTGAACACGTCTGATCCAGTGTGAAATGTGAGGAAATGGGACAGGCCCTGTGTCAGACTCTCCCAGGCATGTGCTGAGAGTACGCACTGGATCATTTGTTCCTCCTGGGCATTCAGGATGCTGGGGTAAGTAATTGAATTCATGATCTTCCGGGATGCTGATTGTAGCTCTTTGTAGAGTGCTGCAATTCCTTTCAGCACAGATCTAAGAGCTGCGAATGTTTTGCTTCACTGTTCAAACACAAAGGGTGGCTCCTGATTCTGATTTTGGTTACCAAGTTCCCTCTTGATTTCCTCAGTATTATCAACTGTTAGGAGCCTCCTGGGAATATGCATGACTTCTGACAATTCTTCAGCAAAGAGCATCAGAATCAGCTGTATTATTATCAATAATAATAAGTAATACTATTACAATAATATTACTAAAGTAGTAATATTTGCAGGTGAATGTTGCTGGGTTATTGCACAGGGATCTTTCCTGACGCTCTGTGTCTAGTGTTAACGCCTGAGGAAAGAAACTGAGGACAGGAAAGCTGGGAGAGGCATGGCTGAGGTGTGGTCCTGCTCCTGAAAACTCTGCTCTGTAGCTTCAATTAATAAAGAGGCTAGTTCACTTAAAGACCCCCTCCTGACATGTTTCAACAGACATAAGATAAGATAAGATAAGATAAGATAAGATAAGATAAGATAAGATAATTCTTTATTGATCCCCCATAGGGGAAATTCGGGTGTTGCAGCAGCACAAGCATATAATCAGGTAGAAGTATAAAGTGTACAAAATAAAAAACTATAAAACTATATAAAAAAAAGTACAAGTGGAACCTAAAGTGGCTTAGTGAAGATAAAGTGACAACATCAAATAACAAAACAACAGCAAATGAGAATATGAGGTAGATAATGCAGCATAGTTATATACTTCATAAAGTATAAATACTTCATACTTGAATCAATAATTTGTTAGATAGTTTTGTGGCATTTTTGCTTTTATTTAATATACTAGCGTGGATAGACAGCACACAAAGGCAGAGAGAGAGATGACAGGCTGCAAAGATTGAAATGTTAAACGTTTGAACGGACACAAGATGTCTCTAGTTCACTGAAATTTTTTTTATTTCTGTTTACGGTGTTTTTATTAGCTACAAAGGTCACTTAATTGTGTCATCAGTTGGTTGTCAACATATTTCCGGCGCCCTGAAACCATCATCTCTCTACGCAGCGGTTTCCTCACGAGCAGCCGCCAGCCAATAAGGTTTGAGAAGTGGCGACATCTCTGCCATCCAGGAAACGCTCTTCTCTTCTCCACTCATCACACACGTAACTCCGTCTTCCGGTTTTTACTATCAGAATAAAACCACAGCCTCCTGAAAAGGACAGATGTATAAAACGAATCTGTATCCTGCAGTGACACGAAGAGTAGATTTCCCCTCAATCCTAACCATACTTGATGAATTCAACCATCTGAGGGTAATGAAAAGTTGAAAAAGGCGATTGGTCCGAAACACCATCATTGTGTCACTCACAACTAAAACCATTGTATGAAGAATACTGAGGAGGTTGTGATAGTAAAAACCTCTCCCTCACTGACACTTTTTTATGCTGTTTGTTTTGTATGAAAGCAAGACCATTTAAGAAATACAAATTTTCAGCGTTCACGTGATACCTTTATTTTCAAGACAATAAAACAATTTCCGGTTGTGTCAACCGTTGTTGCCAGAGCTTGACGAAGCGCAAGTCTTGCTGCAATCTTGAACGGTAGTGACTGATGATTGCGGTGCTGTGTGGTCGCCTGGCTCTTTCTTCACCTTTACCGATTTCCTCCAGTTTTATTCAGTGCTTTACGGAACGTTTTCTCCCGAGGTGAAGCGTGACACGTCTGTCCAAGATGTCTGTGGCCGGGCTGAAGAAACAGTTCCACAAAGCCAGTCAGGTATGAAGGCGCCTGTTATTGCTTGTTCATAACAACAATTGTTTGGATGTGTTTTTGCAGCTAGCGGTGAACGGAACCAGGCTTCAGGTGATTCAAAAACATGTCAAGTAGTCCAAATTATTACATGTAACTGTGGTGGGTTGTGACTCCAATCCAGACACTGCTTAATGGTATATCAAGCAATCTGTGTAACAGTACTTTTTCATCCAGATAAGTTCTTTTTGTACGGAGATAACGTCACACGGAACTCCGTTGAGAAATCACACAATTCAATATTTTATCGCCTATAGGTAAACACAAACCCGTTATTTAACTTAGCTTAAGAACGATTATGACACAATTAAATCCTCTGAATATTTCGGCATGTTTACTGATGTATAAGCCATTCACCTCGCAACACACTACTTTAATAAAATTTCACATGTTAACGCTAAACCTGGTCATCAAGCTAGCATCAGTGGGAGAAATCGGTCATAATGTCAGGTAAGCTATACGAAAAGTGAAAATACCAAGGGAAATCTTTGTTTATGGAATGTAAAAAAAAAAAAATCTACCTAGCTATATTATAAAAGTTAACGTCTAATATTTTCACTTGTAAGCCTATTTTTCATTATAGAATGGCAGCATTACTTTAGCTTTTAAGATTCTGTTTAGCTGGTTAGTGTTGCTAATGATGTTCTTTGAGGAAAAGCCACACAAGAATGAACAGTCCTCTGTACACCAGCAAACACCTGCAACACACTGCCCTTTAAAGGCAGGTACATTGACATGGGTCCATCAGGATCCTGCACCTGACAGGCCTTCTTAGAATAACAGTTTCACACTCAGAAGTTGTACGTGTTGTTCAGTCTGGGCATACATCCACCACTCTTACATGCACTTAAATGTTACTCATAAACTTCCATTCAGAATTGGCCAGCTATTCCCACAGCCTGCTGCTGTAAAAATACACTGTGGTGGGTGGTTGTTGTTGAGTAACTGTGAACCAGTTTTAACATTTAGATAGCATGTCTTTGAAAACAAATGCTGCCTAGTGGATCATCTGTTTGTCTAATGATTCAGAAATGTCTTAAGCCGAGATTAAAACTTATCAGGAATCTTTGCCGGTAAAGCTAGTAAGCCAGTACCTTTGGGTTAAAATGGATTTGTCCATCTTTCCATACACGCTGATGCATTTGGCCATTGAACATAGAGGGTTTCTAACACCCCTTGAGAGTATTGGGTCTAATGGTCTGAGGTTGGGTATGGGTTGTTTTGTTGTGTAGAGTTTCAAGCTCAGACTGGGTTTTGTTGTTTCAGTGACTGTGCCAATAAAATGCATCTACTGTATGTGTGACACGTGTTCTAAGTTAATACACAGTGCTCTGTGGGCAGAGAAAGACACAGTGTAATCAATGGTCTGCAGTAATTTGACGAGCTAATGAACATCATTAGAAGAGAAACAAAGCAAAATATAGTCTTGTCTCGACTGGGTTGAGCTGGGTTGGGTCTTAAGGTGCAGTGTTTCCTTTGTAACGACGGGTTTGCTGTGGGTGCAGTGTTACCAGGGATTTGTGAGGATTTGCTTCTTTTCCTTTAAATTATCGTACTGATTAAAATTTCTTTAGAAAATTGTTGGGTTTGGTTTGGACTGTTGGTTGGGCAAACAAGCATTGTGAGGTGTCACTTTGGGCTCTGGGTAATTCATATGACATTTCTGACTATTTTCAGGCAGAAGTTTTTACAAAAATCACCTGATTAATGGAGAAAATCAGCAGAATGATCCTTAATGCAACTAATCAATTGAAATTGTAGTTGCAGTATTGATGAGACCTTTTCCTGAAATACCTCCAAAGCTTACCTCATCCCTAGTGGAAAATCCTTTGACCTACTTCAGGTTATAACTGTCATAATGTCTTGTGTCATTGAAATTTCCATACCAAATGCCATCAGTCATCTAACTGCTGTAGATAGAGACTGGTGACGTTGGTGATGACCTTAGACCAGCATCTGGGCGAATCATAGATCAGGCTGCACATTAAGAGTTTTATTTTCTAAATCACAGGACATTCCATCTAGGGCCCATGAGAAGAATATGAATATCATTATTTATCTGATTGCTTGTGAAGTTATTCCCATGTGCACAAGCTAAATGTCAGCCAGCTACATCCTGTTTCTCTGTGCTCCCCATTGTTTCTGTGATGTGTGATCCTCTGCACTCTTTGATCAGTGTAATTGTACATTAGACATGCAGTTTCTCTTTCACAGCCTGTTTCATGAGATAGCATGGAGGTCAGGTCTCTAACATAAGGACGTCGTCCACTCTCACTTCTTTTTATCCATTGCAAAAATGGGTAGTGTTTTCACATGTAAATACCTCTGTGTACAGTATTTTCTACTGTTTCCCCCCTGTTACCTGTTTGATCTTGCTGTTATTAATCTCTGAGTCATACAATAATAAGCAATCAAAGCTGAGCCTTTAAAACAATTCAGAGCTTTTTGTAAAATGTACGTTACTCGCAGTGGCTTCCTGCTACTGGAAACACAGTGAGGAACTGAATATAACAGCCAGTATCAATCAGACTTATCACGCCTGAAAAAAAAGAACAAACAACAGATCACTTTTTATACTACACTTCTAACTATAGGTGTATGCCATGTATATCAAAAATATTGTTTGATATTTCACCTGCTTCCTGAAGTGGAAGTGGGACAGTGGCCTGTGAGCAGATGTATGAATCTCTCTCAACCAGCAGAACTGGGACAGGAAACACTGTTACTTCCTGTTTATTTTCCATATCTTTTTCCATTATTATTGGAAAAGAGGTGGGGGGAAAGTAGTGGAATATAATCTCTGTCCATTCTGTGCGTGTGTGTGTGCAGTGTCCAGATGGGTTTTCGAGCTGTGTGCATTGTCCATCGTTCTCTAAGTCAGCCCTGGTTGACTGAATTGTGTGAAGTAGAAAACTGCTCCTGCACAGTTTTCTATTGGTAGAAACTGGAAGTTAGGGCTGCAAAAAACAGTTGTTTTCGATACGTCTATTATTTTGTAGTCTTCAGCTTTTAGTTTTTACAATGTCAGAAAATACTATGCCCATCACAGTTTCCAAAACCCCACATATGAGATGCTAAAACCAGAGAATATTTGGCAGCTTTACTTGATAAAAGACTTACTATGGAATTGTTGTGCAATAAATACTAATAGGATGACGAGCTCCACTATAACTCCACTATAACTCCCATGGAACATTTTGGTTAAAATTCTGTTCTGTTTGCTAATAACAGTGAGCTGAAGCTACATGTTAAACTTTGTAGACACTCATAAATTTTGAAATCCCTGCTCATAGAGACTTTAAGGAAGCTTCTCAAAACATATCTTGATCCACGCCAAAAACAAATGCCTGGTTTCTTGGTGCAAGGTTAAACTTCACACTAAAAAAAGTTTACTCTGAGAAAAAAAATATACTTTTGATATTATACTCTGAGAACTAAGTAACAAATGGGGATGAAATGTGAAACAAAGATCTGATGTTTTTAACCAGTGGGAAGCTGCATGCAGTTCATTTTACCAGCTCAAATCTGGAGAGTAAGGAGGTAAGGAGTAAGGAGCAGTTAACTTTATTTGTCAAGTTGATCTAAGAAATGTGATGATGAAGAGTTCTGAGCAGAAACTCAACCTATTTGAATTGCTGAAAAAGCGTCAGGTGTGAGAGGTCATTTAGAAGTTTGAAACCAGAACAGAATTCCCCATTAGATGCCAATTTTGACAGGTTTTACAGACTGCATATGAAAACAGGATTCAACAAAATAATGTAATTAAAATAGTCCATTGAAAAGCATAGTTAAAAAAACAGACAACTAGCATTGTCTAGTATCGTAGAATTAATGTATAATAGAAAATTGTTGCTTTCAAGATGTGAACAGCCATATAAACGCAAAAAATAAAAGAACAGTAATATGAATTGAGAGTGGACATTAGTTTGAGGTGTGTTGTGATCTGACACTGTGGTGACACGTACAGAAGACCTGATCTGTCCTGTCTCTGTTTATGACTTGATAACAGTGCTGTTGTTGTTTCTGATCCACTGCTCAGTTTACTGGGCAAAGTCCACGGTACAGGTGGAACCCACTGTCAGTGGAGTTTTATGACAAATGCTCTTGATGTCTCATAAACACCCAATGGACTCAGTGTCATAAAGGAACGTGCCATTACGCAATTTCTCTGCCCTCCACGGTGATTTTCACTTCAGCTGAGTGGGATACACTTGTAAACTTGAAATAAATGCGTCCACTGTGGTGACAGGTGGGCTCTTCACCATTCTATAATTCACAACAACAAAAGTTTCACTTGTCTGTGTCTACAGTTACTCATATCATTTTCAGTACAGTTTCTGTATACAGTCAAAAGCAGATGCCTTGGAAGATTGAATTTAATTGAATTTTTTTAGTGGGACTTTTAAGTTTCAAGTGTTTTTTTTCCATGTTGTAGCTGATCTCAGCAAGATATGCTGACTTTTTAAAAGTCAGCATCTGTGATGGTATGTGGATGGCATGGGTAGCTTACACATCTGGAAAGGCACCATTAAGGTTGAAGTGGTAGGCATTGTCTTTTTCAGGGAAGACTTCGCATTATTTTTATATTATATAGGCTGGAGCCTATCCCAGCCGACTCAGGCGAAGGCAGGGGACACCCTGGGCAGGTCGCCAGTCTATCACAGGGCTCTGTTCCAACATTTGATATTTTACATTTTTTAATTGAATATAGAGTGTAAATGATTTGTAAACCATCAAATTCTGTTTTTATTACCATTCAACTTTTTTGGAATTGGGGTTGTATGTTGTTAAGCATCTTGATCTAGATTTCTCAGAAAGAAGAGGGAACTATGTACAGTGGCAGTAGAGATGCAGAGGTATACACAGTATATGCAGGGTGTCCATGTGGACACACAGAGGACAGGAAGTGCTGCTGATTAGATGTGTTCACAGCAACTCAGTGCTGTTTGTAAGGTCTCTATCTGTACACATCATGAAAGTGTGTCTGTAGCCTATAGTGAAGAACTGTGTGGTTACAGCCTCGACTTCACTCAGAAGAAGGATCTTCATCAGAGCCACCCAGAGAAGTTTACATACTGCAGGACTGTGCTGTAGTTTATTATCACAAAGCACTGGTGCTAGAGAAAGTTTGTAGCACCAGCCACAAAACTGTAGCACAAGTATAAAATGTTTGTTACTGTCCCTAAAAACAAGCACAGGCAGCGCAGTTCACCACTTAAATATTAGCCGTAAAATCTTAAAATTGAATTTATATATCGTCACACAGTTTTACTCATATTCAATTCATATTGTGCTTGTACATTTATGTATGTACATTTGCAGCCTGCCGCAGGAACAAAATGCTTGGATAGAGATACAGCTGACACCTCTGTGAAAGGAATCCATCCATCATTAATGATGGAGTGATGCAGGGACTGAGCCACAGCCGTCTGGTGGTCTCACAGCCTTTCAGCTCATTAACATTTTAGCAGCTCATCATCATTGTGTGCGGCATCACTGTGACGTGAATCAGCCAATTTATGTTGCTTGTACAAAATGAGAGCTGAACAACAGCTGATACGTGATAGACAGAAACATGGTGTCCTGTTGGTGGATTTCCCAAAGAGGGAAATATGATATCAGGAGCTTCTCTTCTACACTGAAGACCTTCTTTCTATCATGGGGTCAAGACCATTAGATATTCATGTGGTTTAATGTTTTAAAGAGGAAAACCAAAACGTTTAATTAAAAAATGTTATTTAAGAATATTTTTAAGAAAAACTTTTGTTGGAAATCTTGTTGCTATTTGCACCAGTATGTAAGTGGAAGCTGATGTCATTACACTGAAAAAGGTAGGAAAGTTGGAAACTAGCAGAAATAATCACTTGGGCCTTAAGAATCATTTGTGGAAATGAGATTGCATAAAATAGAAATTGCAGCAGACTTGGCACAATAGAGCCCACAAACGGGATAATGGCGTGAAAAGCAGTAGGAGAAGGTGGGTGCAATCATCCAAAGACAGGCGGAATCATTTGTTTCTGGTTCAGAGCTGTTACTGTTAATGTTCAGGAAAGACAGGGGAAATGAGGATTATGGCTGTGGGATCGGTACCAATAGTTTCCATTGTTCACTTAAAAGTTGGTGATGCACTTCAATCTGTTTAGCTCTAATGAATCCCTTAGTGTGCACATCTTTTAATTTAGCTTCTTCTTTTAGTAGCAAGGATCAGACTTAGATCAGACATTGAGGTCATTGGCATTTTAATCTCTTTTGCTGGCTGAAATGACAAGTTTGTTGGCAGATTTTATCCACTGGCGCTAATTAAGGTTACAGGTTACAGTAAAACTTCAAGGCCGACATAGCCACTGTTTGTGGTCAACCTGTGAGCCAAGATGCAACTAAATCAGAATATAGAATAGGGCTGGGTGATATGGACTAAAAGTAATATTACGGTATTTTTCACCCTTTGGGCGGTGACAGTATTATATCATGGTATTAGTTTTTTGTGTGTTTCATGAGGGGGTATGTAATATATAGTAGTATAAGTTAATATTTGGATAATGTGATAAATAATTTGCATACCTATCATTACTTATGTCTTTTGCCGTACGTATAACGTGAGTAATATCTTTCCATCTCTTACTGCTCTTGTTGTAAGGTTTTGCTGTAGTAAAGTAAGTAAAGTAGAGTCATATGCAGAAATCATGGGGGGATCCAATCCTGGAAAATGAATTGACAAACCCAGTAGTTACAATTTAGAATTTAACTTTATAGAATATTGTGCATATTTCACTTCCCTTACATGGCATATATTTCCAGAAGTTGTTTTTCAGAACACTATAGTTAATAAATACTTTCTTTAGATGGGTTATTAATGTCTTTTGCTTTTATAATTTATTTTGAGTTTTATGTTCAAATCCATTGAAGTAGACTCAGAGATTAGACCAGTGACACATATTCAATGCCTACATAAATGTATCTAAAATATCATGATAATGCAAATTCATACTGACACTGTCTAAAAGATTTTGTTATATGTAATCACACCATTCTTAAGTATATAGGAAAACTGTATCCATATATGGTGTACCACTGCTATCCATTGGCAAGTTCCAGCACCAAATAACAGAGGTGCCACCTCTGTTTTCTCAGTCTCCCTGTCTGCTTCTGACCGTAGACTGTATAAAACAGGTTCAGACGACACAATGTATAGAACAGGTTCAGACCATAGACTGTATAGAACAGGTTCAGACCACAAACTGTATAGAACAGGTTCCGACCATAGACTGTATAGAACAGGTTCCGACCATAGTCTGTATAAAACAGGTTCAGACCATAGACTGTATAAAACAGGTTCAGACCAGAGACTGTATAGAACAGGTTCAGACCATAGACTGTATAGAACAGGTTCAGACCACACACTGTATAGAACAGGTTCAGACCATAGACTGTATAGAACAGGTTCAGACCATAGACTGTATAGAACAGGTTCAGACCATAGACTGTATAGAACAGGTTCAGACCACAAACTGTATAGAACCGGTTCAGACCACAAACTGTATGAAACAGGTTCAGACCATAGACTGAATAGAACAGGTTCAGACCACAAACTGTATAGAACCGGTTCAGACCATAGACTGTATAGAACAGGTTCCTTTTACAGGTTCCTTTTACTGCAGAGGCCGTTATAGTGAATATGTTTTCTGTTTTCATTTGCAACAGGATATATGATGTATAAGAACAAGTAGAGTACAAGTAGAGTTAAGCTATTATTGATTTATCACGGTGATGATGGTATTGCGAAATTCATATTCAGGCGCAACATCACGTGGTGATGACTATGACACTGGTATGCTGCCCAGCTCTGATACAGAGTAGAGCACCTCTGCTCTGCTCTTAGTTTATTGTGGGAAAGTTCACACTCCAGCAACTCCAGCCTGTCTTTTAGCATTAAATCATATATCTCGCCATCAAGTACATGTTTAAGACCCTTGTCTCGATTTGAAATGTCTCACTTGGAAATGTCAGGTGTAGATGGACATCTCAAGTGACTCAAGGAGCGGATGCATACTAAAGCGCAGTGATTGGTTAAGGGAGGTTTGCAGACATTGAGCGAGACTACTACAGAGTGGTGACTACATCAGAGCCAAACCAGTACATTTTTAAATGGATTTAACCCTACCTTTATGACTGGTCCTTTTACAGTACAATACATTTAATATCAAATAATTCAGTACAACTTTGAGAACAAGACCTCTGGAGTTGAACTCAGGGTTGAATTGATGATCCGTTGATCAGTATATTAAAAAAAAGATAATAATAAAAATAGTTCTCTCCATACACAAAAGGCTCTCTACTGCTCTTTTCGCATATACAGCAGTACTTCATTGCACCTGTACATAGGTGGTATTCCTATTAAATGAAGGACTACGTTTTAGAATCAGAGTTATAATTTTGCTTTAATCCCACTGTATATTGTTTGTTCAATTAGACTTTTAGAATTCTGTTAATGAAATTTAGTTTGAGTGTGTCAGAAACCACATACAGTGCTAGGGCTGAGTTTTAAGTGAATCTATTTGCCAATGATTATGAGAACAAGAAAAGCAAGATCAAGTGATCATTGTGCTGCGTTTCTGCGGGATTCTGCTCTTGTCTTGTCTTGTATTATAAATCCAGCACACTCCTTTACAGCAGTGCATTTTCCCCATTACCTATAAGCCCAAACTCACCCTCAACCAGGCTGTGGCATGTTGAGTTCAGCTTGAACCAGGATGACAGACAGAAAGCCTGTGGTCCACAAGAAGGATTAAACTATTTCAGCTGTTATACAGGAAGATATTATACAGGAAGTGCACATTCACTAATTATTGTAATGTCGGGATTGTAATGAATAATATTGCAATAATTATTTGTGATTGTACTTTTTTCCATAACCCAGCAGCCCTGTACAAAACTTTTTTTTTTTTTGTTGATATGTTGTGCTGCTCACATTATGAAGAAGTATCTCTGCCCTCGTCAACAAAAGCTAAATAAACAGATCTCAGTTTAATTTGAGTTTTAGCTCATAGTTACTAAGGTTTTCATATCTGTAGTTATGAACCTAAACAGATTTGTTACAGGATTGGAAAACATTCCGATTGAAATTCTTTTAATCGTCTACCTTAATTTTAAAGATTGTTTTATAGATTGCTACAGTTGCACAGAAATGTCCTCAGTCCCTGGTGGTCTAGTGGTTAGGATTCGGCGCTCTCACCGCCGCGGCCCGGGTTCGATTCCCGGTCAGGGAACTATGTTTTGCCAATTTCCCGGAGGGAACCTTCCAAAGGGATTAATAAAGCACTCGGTCTGTCTGTCTGTCTGTCAGTTTGAAAAACACTGAAAACTTTGCCTGGGACAATATACCACCTGAAATTAGCTTCTTGTAGATATATTGGTATATGCATGCTCTGTGATGTCATTCTTTTTTCTTTCAGCAACATTTAACAGATGAAAAACATTATAATTTTGACACCACACACTGGGAAAAAAAAAAAAAAATTAAATTCTGAGAATTCTGTTGCAACCATTTCTCCCTAAATACCCTTTGATTTTGAATTTGTTTCCCAGTCCAGAAAAAAATAAGTGATCTCAAGTCATTGTCATTTTATTTTCATCAGTTGGGCTCAGGTGTTTTGAGAACTTCCTTTTGGGCCACTGCAGTCTGCTTAGTGGTTAGATTGAATAGATTTAAACTTTGCCCGTCTATAGTATGGTCCTCTGATACTCCATGATCCAACTCCAGTGTTGCCAACCCTCTTTTGAAGTGTGAAGAATAGCTTGGCTAAAGCAGCACACCTCTTTAGTTCAGCTGGTTGGAGGCATTATTGTGCACCTGACACTGAAACAGGAACTTGTTCAGTTTTTTTTTTTTTTTTTTTTAATAAATCTGCACAGATTTTCTCAGATCTGTATTTCATGCTTTTACCAGTAACTGGTGATTTCTTATATTATTATTTAACTCACGCTCAGAAGTATCTTTATCTCTTTCAGTCAGTCTGGTTGAACCAATCTATAGTGTTTTGTTCTCCATTTACAAAACTTCACTTTACAAACTCTTCATACAAAATAACTATGTTCTGTTTTTAAGAGGACTTTCTACAACCTTGAGCCATAAACAACCTTTACAAAAATATAGAGTAGTGATCTCATCCATCTGACTGTATTGAAGCTTTTGTGGCAGGCAATTGCAAACTTTTGACAAACAATGGTGATTTTGGCTCAAAAAACAAGAAATGCCAGAGATAAGTAGACACACACTTGCAGCTCAGTTGGTCACAATTAAAATAATTATTTTATTTGTTTATGTAAAAAAAGAAATCAGTGGCTGTCGTTTATCAGTAGTATCAGTATCAGTATTGTCCTTGAAAACCTAACAATAGTCAGGCTATATTATTAGTAGTAATAAAAGTATTGGTGATTTATCATTGGTGTCCATTCTTCTTTTTCAGTGGCAGTTTTTCCAGTTCAACTCTGAATTTACAATGGAGAAACTTGAGAGGAAAAATGTGTATGATGCTTTCTAGTTAACCAGCTGTCATGATGATTTCGTCTTCCACTCACACCATGTGGCCTTACTGAAGGAATAATAATTACATTAGATATGGCCAGGGCTCGTCAGCTAACGACACGACTGATAGTAATGGACAAGTGTGTCCCTGCTCTGGACGGGCCCCTAATGAGGCAATTACCTGGAACGGCGGCTTGAACCAAGGCATGAAGAAGGAGAATCAATCCAATATTGTCATGCCATCCTGTCTAATGTGTTTTTTCTTTGAGATTATTTGATTTTCTTGTAAATCCGCTGATTGTCTGTTTTCAGTAGACAGCCTTGTTAACTTACTTCCAGTTTATCAGGAGATGATTTTCCTGCAGCAATACACAGTGGCTTTGATTCCTTTAAAAACTCAGCTGTGGTGCACCATTTTCTAGGTTATGCTTCGATACATCTGCCTGCCTGGCTTAAAAGGAAACATAAACAATACAATGTGTGCGAGACTGCTGGCTGCCTCTTCCTTCCTGTACACACTGAAACTTGAACAAGAAACAAGAAGGTTCCACCCACAGCTCAACAATCCTGAGTACACACAGACAGCTTTCACAGTGCTTCCACATGAACCCAGTGCAGCACACACACACACACTCACAGTGTTGTTGGGTTGATAACTTTGAATGAAAGGCTCTTTTCATATTGTTATCTAGCCAAGGACATCTCAAGCTTTTCATCTCACAGATCTTTTCGGTGGACATGTGAGGAACCAGGTGGAAGAGGTTTGCTTTAGCTTGTGTTGCATTGAATTATATATCTGTACACATAAATGCAAAGTTCATATTGACTTTTTCACCTTCTCCACCTGGTATAAAATATAGTAACCAGTACCATTCATTCAGCTGGGGAACTCATATAGCCCTGTCATGGATCCTGATTGCTCCTCCATTGACAACCCTGCACGGTGTGTTATTGAGCCAGGCGTACAGTCAGCTGTCTGCCCTTCATCGACCCTGTCTAATCAATGAAGAGCCGCTATCTTCACAGAGGGTTTGTTGCTCTAGTAAAGTAAAACAATGTGATTCTGCTAAACACACAGCAGCGAAATTCCCTGTGTATGTGTCGGCCGGTGATTCACCTTCTCGAGAGATTCCGTGTTGTTTTGAAGGGAAGCTGCTGTGTCTCCTGTGGGCCTCGTGGTTTCACTTAATGCCACTTTCCCTACAGAGAAAGTTGGATCTGTGACAGACTGACAATGAGTGTCAGAGCATTGCACTCTTGTTTTTTTACTTTCTTATGACTATCTACATTCTTTTTCCTATTGTCTGTACCATGCAGACTCACAGTGCAGTCCAGCCACCCTGGAATGCCTCAAACTTGTTCAGACTAATTTCCCACAAGATCCACCATGCTGCGAGGCTAAGAGAGAAGACTGTGCTGAACGTTATCTCTGCAATGCATTAATATGTGTGAACCAGTGTTCACCCCCTTAGCACCCTACAAAATCGGAATAATTGAATTAACCTTGCTGTCTTCAAATCCAGCCTTTCTTATTAACCTAGAAATCTAAAGGCAAATCTTTTCAAAAAGGTTAAAATGATTTGACTTTTTTCAGTGCATGTCAAATTGTTTAATGAGTTTTGCAAGAAAAATGACTTGACATTTTTCAATCTTAATGCTTGATAAAGAGCTGTTATAAGTATTTAATTAATACTTAATTTGAATGCCATATACAAGCCTCTAAACTGCTGCCATTTCTTTTACTGAAATAGTTTCCATTGCATGGTCCAGCTCAGCTCAACTAAAGTCTATATGTATGTGCTCTTTTCTGGTTTTGGGTTGTGGATAGTACCTGGTACCTGGTCTTTTTTTTGGGTATCACCTCAACTGTCTATTCAAAGGAGATGAGCTAATACTTACATGTGACGTAGAAACACCCATCAAAATACATAGCCAAGTTACAATCAATAGAAACTGAAGTTCGTTTGTTTTTTTATTTCCCTTGAGCCAAATTTTTAAGAAATGGTGGACCACAAAACTGGCACAATGTCAGTTGACGAAGAGCAGACGTATCAAGAACACCATACCTTCAATATCCTTTGTTGTAATAATAGTGCAGCTCCTTTAAGGAATAGGACAATACATATGGTTGTGTGTAGTGAGTGGCAGAGAGTGACGGTGAATGTGAGCAGAGCTGAAGAAACAGTTAGCAGTAAAGTTGTCAGTTTAGCAACGTACAGTTTGGTTTCAGTTTGTCTTGTTTCCCAACTGCTCGAAAAGTGAAGGGGGTTATAGCGCTGCTGAAGATGATGTCAGGCAATTTCATGCACCTTCACTGTTTCTGTCAGAGACACTTACTATAAAACAGACTCTATCCATTAGCTATACCTGCTTAATATTGAGAGGGTCACAGTGAGAGACAGGTTACAACATGACAGTCAGTCAGTGAGATTACCATTCACAAATACAGACAATTTAAAGTCACCAGTGAACCTAAACTAGGAGGAAACCTACAGACAGAACATACAGACTCCACAGAGAAAGGCCCTGGCTGACTCTCAGGTTCAAACCAAGAACCTCCATTCTGTGAGACAACAATGCTAACCACTACACCACAGTCATTTATAGAAAATGACTGTACAGTTAGATTTGGTAGAAAACCCAAGAACAGTAAATCTAGTAAATTAACAATATCAAACATATTGTACAGGTTGGGTTGATCAAGGAAGCTTGTCATGGCATGAGTGTAGTTCTATGAAGGCTGTGTGATCCACCAGTCTGAATATGTTTGATATGATCTGTTTAAGCACATAAATAGTTTTATAGATGTAGTGGAAAAGGCTTTGCTCTTTGAGGGAGCTCTCATACAATCGGCAGCCAGGGCTGATGATTCCTCGCTTCTTAATAAGAATCAGCTTTGGACATTAAACCTCCACAAATTAGAGCAATTGCCACCTGCCACGAAAATCTGTGTTAATGCTGGTAAAGTGATTAACCTGAGATCTTGTTCCTATGTTCCGGCCAGCCTCGGAGGAACATGTGATCCATGGGAAATATTGTAAACTGAATATACCTTACCTATGTTAAGAAACAAGCATGTTGCAGATGCACAAACGACATCATACTGTACCTCAGCCAAATGTTTTGGGAGAATCTAATAGCATCTCTATGCAAGGAGAATATTCTTAATAGTAGTCAAAAGTGTCAGGTTGTGAAGGTGGTTCTGGACACCTGTGTGCATATCATTAGATGCAGTGCTGGGAACTGCACAGCTGATTAATGATGCACTTATTTATGCACAGTTTACAGTGAGTCTTAAGTAGACACTGATAGGAATTGCAATGAGCCCAACAGTTGACATAAATACAGAGGAGTCTTGTATATGAGCCTATAGTGTTTCTCCTGTCTTAGAATCAGTTTTACCATTGTCAGATTTAGAATGAACAGAATATGTTGGGTGACCTCACTGCAGACACATGACACATACAGCAGCAGAAAAACATGTAGTGTTTTTACAAGAATAGGTAACACTGAAAGCTTCAGTTTACTTCATTTACAAGATATTGAAAAGTTAGACTGACAAACCATGATTCTCCTCCAGCAGAAGTCCCCACATCGTGCAAGTTAAGATGTAACTAGCCATTTATTCACTATCAAGTATTGGGTGATGACAGACAGACAGACAGACAGACAGAGTACTTTATTAATCCCTTTGGGAGGTTCCCTCCGGGAAATTGACATCTCCATCGTTTCTTCTATATTGCACTGTTTAGAATACAAAATATTAAGTAGAATATAAAGTAGAAAAAATAAAAAATCTAAGAATAGACACAGTAAATTAGGCAGTAGAGATAACAGAAGTTTGAATGTGTATACCTGAGTGTGTACAAGGTACAATAGCAGCAGTGGTAATGCTAATAATATAGTGCATAATGGTAAATATAATCTAGTAATATGGTACTACAGTACTATAATAATAATACAATATAGCATATAGTAGTAGTATAATATATTATAGCATATACATTGTATGACATACATGTACATGTATAATATAATGATATAGTAATGTAATGTTATATATACTACACTCAACTACATATAATTATAATAGTAGTAATAATATACTACTACTACTAATAATAATATTAATATTAATATGTGGTATAATAATAATATATTATACTGCCCTGTGCTATATAGCATCAATATCAACAACAGCAGTGACAGAAATACTAGTAGTAGTACAGTAATAGTAGCAATTGTGATAATAATAACAAAATAGTAATATATAATATACAAGTATATAACCTACATGTATAACATGATGGAAGTGTAATATATGCTACACACACTCCTATATATATATATATAGTATTATATACTATACTGTGCTATATGACAACTGCAGTGACAGAATTATATATCGAATATGTATTGCACGATTTGGTAATGATCATGAAGGTGAGTCATAGGTTTTAAAGTGTTGCCCCCTTTCGTAGTTTCTTTCTGCTTGTTCTGCAGACAGGGTGACCATCTTCCATCGTGTTTCCCTCAGCACTCTTGTGACAGCTGAAATGTGACCACGCTTCACACTGTGAGAAGGCTGAAAAATCCCCGGAGCAGTGTCAGTGCTTTCTGTCACGTTTTCATTGACACAAAACAAACCCACGTTTCACTCTGTGCGCCTACGTCTGGTCTGGTAATTGTGGTTGATGCTGCTCAGTATTTATTGTGTTTTAAAGCGCAGTAATTAACATGGTTTCAATGATAATTATTTGAAATGGTAACACTAACTTTATCATCATACCAGAAACCATTTCATCCCTAGTTCAGACTGAGCATTGTGAGTGAGATAACAAAGCCATTGTGCTGCTTGTTGTGTTTCCATGTGTGTGTGTGTGTGTGTGTGTGTGTGTGTGTGTGTGTGTGCCCCCTGTGCTCCCCTGTGCTCAGAGTGCAGGAAAACGGAACACACAGATCTATCAGCACACTCGCACACTCAAAGAAATGACTGTAAATGATCAGGCAATGCTGGTGGCTGCTTTGATCTGGGACTTAAAAGAAAAAACTAACATCCTGACAGTGAAGACCGTAGCTTGCTGGGGAGAGTCCCTTCATGTCAAAGCCCCTAGACTGGAACGGTTTTACTCTCAGAGTGATTGCTGAGCCTTGTGTTCACTGTCAGGTCACTGCTCGGGATAATTGCAGCTCTAATGTGTAGATTAGATGGCATCAGTGTGTATTAAAAACAGGGCCAGCACCAGTCATTTGCTGACCCAGCTGCCACCTGCTGCTGCAGCTTGTGGCCCTGGAGCATGTCACTGTCCCCCTGAGCATTGCTGCTACTCCCTTCAACACCATGCAACTCCAACCTTATATAGATTGACATTTTTTCATCTGAGAGAATCCTCTTAATCTTCACAGTAGCAAAAACCATTCATCTTACAAAAAACATTTAAATAGCATTCAATTTTTGATCATGAATAATTCCACTTTAGTTTTCTCTATTTTTCAATGTCGAATTAACTCTTGTTTAAGTCCCCCCCCCCCCTCCCTGTATGGATCTGACCTGTGTTCACTGTGATGAATAGTGCTGAAAGTAGACTGCACCAATTTCCACTTGGTTTGACTGATTTTTTTTTTAAATGAAATACATATGCTGTCTTCCCAGTTAAGTATTTTAAAAAGTTTTGAAAGATAGTTGTTCTAGTAAATTTTCTGAAATTAAATGAACTGTTCATCAGAATGGTAAAGGACTAGTTCAGCATACTGTGAAAGCAACCAAAGAGTTTCTAAGGCCAAGAAGTTAAGTGCTCTCTTTGTCTGGCTATGTTCTGACTCCTGGTTTGTACTTATCACACAGACCTGGATTGATTTTTGTCACTCAGAGAAAAATGGAATGTATTGAATATATTGAACTATTCAGTAGTTGTTTGATGACCTGAAGTGTGTGACAGCAAATTGCTTGATGGACCTGATAGTTTTTGCAGTAAGCCTGTGAAGATCTACAGTCCTGTTCATTCCACTGAGCATGCTGCCCTGCCTCTACTGTCCTAGAAAAGCCCTGGCAGCCAGATTGGGCTCATTTCTCTTCCTGCAAATGCATTTCTCCTGCTAATTTTACCCAGGCTCTGACCCACTTGGTGCCTACAACTCTTCTGCTGCTGGCAGCACTTGTAGTGGAGCGCTGGACACACACACACACACACACACACACACACACACACATACACACACACACACACACACACACACTGGTGTTGGGCTGGTTTAGATTGGTTGGCTAAATCCACCTGTTCTTGTCTTCATTTCACTACAGAAGTGACAATGTTTCGGTGGTTACTTTTTTTGTCTTTTACTTCAGTGCATCTTTGAAACTCAACATTGACTAACCATGTTGCCCTTGCATGTTTTACCCAGACCAGTGTCCAAAATTGACTTTTTGACTATATGTATATATAGATATAGATATAGATAGAGAGAGAGAGAGAGAGAGAGAGATTTCAGTTTACAAGGTGCACCTGAATGCACCATGAAGTCCCTGTCCATGTGAGTGTGTGCGCGTGTCTGTGTGTGTCTGTGTCTGTGTGTGTGTGTGTCAATCTACGACACAGACAGCAGAGGACAGATGCAGTGTGCCTGTAAATGACTCTCGGCATATTTTGGTACAAACGTTTAAATGCCAGTGTGGCAGACAGCCATGGAAATTTGGTGGGTGTTAATTTTGGACCTTCTCCCAGACTGTAGAAGAACAAAAAATAATGTTGCAATTTATGCAGACAACACCCAGAACTTCAACACATCATGCCGGAAAAGAGGCAAATATTAGCTGGTCCACCCAAGTGTCATGTTTCCATCACTACCCATCTGAGCTGGAGCCCATAATTACCCATGACCACCGCAGAGTAATTTTACCCTCAAATGAATGCCGGATGTACCCTTTCCCACTGAAGACAAAAGCCAGATGTTAGTGAGTGTTTGTTGTCCAAGGTGAAAGAGGTTTAACTTATACAGACAACAGATTTCAAAAATGCATCAGTGTTTAATGTTTGTCCAAACACACACATCTGTTCAAGAACTTCGCCTCAGTAAAATGCAGTGTAAATTATGGTATGTAAAAACAAATAGTTTATGATAGAATAAGTAAGAGAAGGCTAAGAATTATCGAGGATTTCATGCAAAAAATTTGTCCTCAATTGACAGTCTCAAGTTCTTGGTACTGTCTCTCAAAAATGAGTGAGGTGACACTCAGACCTAATGTTGCAGAAATGTCTTGCGTTGACCAAAGAAAACAGTTGTAGCTTAATTATATGATCCAGATTTCATAAGTACGCTTCCATATGAATGTTGATAGAGGTGTCTTGTTTGCTAATAAACAATATGGCCTTCTTGACATGCATGCATTTATATCACCAAACACAGTGAAGGATTCAACACCAGCCATTATCTTTAGCTAATGAGACAGTGCTGCTAATTGAAGGGATTCAGCTGGGGAAATGCAACATCAAGTGGAATAAACATGAGACCACCAGTACAGCATGCTAAGCTGTGCTCAAGTGTGCGATGAAACTCAGGAACGCTGCACAGTGAAATAGATTCGACCTGCAGTACTTTCTTGGGGACTGCTCAGTCACCGTGCCTTCTTCTTCTTTATTACATTTCAAAGCATTAAGTGGCTGTGTTTGTGCTGTACAGTGCCTTTTATCTGCAGTGTGACCTCCACAAATACATGCACAACATCAACAGAGAAATGCTGTTGTTTTCCTCGTTGCCCCCCCCCCCCCCCCCTTCCCCAAGCCTGGCTCGTACTGTACGTTGTTTGCTGAGCCGGTCTGGTGGCTTACATAAGGCCTGGCAGCAGCAACACTTACTCCGGAGCTGCTGTCATCATTTAGTCATACAAGACAATGCAGCTGAAGGTGATGACTACAACTTCCCACCCTCGTCCTCTTCCACTCACTCATCAGGCTCTGGATGTTTATTAACTAGAGGCATGTTATGATTGTAATTCTATCACTCTGTATCNTAGTGTAGCTTTGATAAGTAAATGACTGCAAAAACCTTTGGGATGACATGAAGGTGGGTTAATCAGGAATTCAGGATTTCAACACACAAACTCCTGAAATGGGAAAGGGAGGATTTTTCAGCACATTTTGCAGCACATGAACTCTGTCAGTGCCTGAACTTTTCTCCCTAACTGGCCAACTGCCCTAAATCTTTCAGCATTAGTCCTACTATTTGTGCACACAGAATTTTAATCCTTTTCAAATCGGCCAGGGAATGATTTCAAAGCTCCATTCCTCTGACTGACACACATTTTAAAACCATGCAAGGTCAGTAGCATTACTGCTGTTCATGCACAAGTATTTCTGGTAGATTTTCTCAGACGGTGTAATACCAGTTTATAAACCAACACAATCGTTAACTTTAAACACCTAAACTAAAACACAAGTAAATCTCTCTCATTCATTACAATGTGAATTTAGAATTAGAATGATTGTGGCATCTTCTCCATCAAATAGCACATTGCTTATTTATGAGAGGTTGGATCAAATCAAATGTAGCTTTCATGGGGTGATGAAAGTAATTATTATCTCAACTATTGTACTTGCATGAAAAGGTCATGATAAACATGGTGTGTTTGTGGGCTGCAGCTGCTGTGGAGCTGATATTGTCCTGATATTGTAAGATCCTTTCATTTATGTAGCTTAATAATACTTTTCAACCATACTTGGTGTCCATAGACCTTTATTTATTTCAAGTTTGAAGGTTTTTTAAGATTAGCATGTACTTTATTTGGCAGCCTATAGATGTTCTTTACTTTAATAGTTCTATTGTGTAACATTATTATCTTTATATAATACCACCCTTTAAAATGTAACTCAGTAAGATTTACTCGTAGTACCTCTTAACTGACCTAACTTTCACTTGTGTGAATTTCCCCACTGAGGCACGAATAAAGGAATATCATAAAGGAATATCTTCGTACCTTTTAACTACCACAATTTTTATTATGTGACTTAGACTTTCTTTATTGTCATCAACTATTGTCAACAAAGAGTCAGCAACAATAGTGTCAGTCGGTGTAGTAAAAAAATATGTAAAAAAGAGATATAAATATATACTATATATAAATACGGTGCTATGAGCTATGTATAGACATATGTAAATGAACAAAAGTTAAATACAGGTTATTGCACAGAGCAAGTAGCAGCAAGTTGAATTATTGCACTAAGTAGTTGTATTGAATGTAAAAGTGAATATAGATATCTAGAATAAATATGCAGAAAATATTGCACATGACAGAAAGAGTTGAGAAATGGTGAACATGACAGCTGTTTTCCATGAAAATTTAAAGTGAGATTGTAAGTTTAAATTAAATATTGAAATATTGAATATCGTACTACTTAAGTAACAGCACTTTTACCTTAGTAAAAATATTCCAGTACTCTGTCCCTACCCACCTGTTAACTACATTGATGATTTCTCATCTGTCCTATGACACATTACTAACAGTGACATAGAGCCGTGTGTGAGCAGAGAAGAATTCGCCAAAAAATCAATAAGGTGAAATGTTTACTTAGCACATGTGTGAAAGAGGGTCCTTGCCTCTCACTCTCTTCTTTCACAGTGAAAAAAAAATATGAGTATAGCACTTACAGTCATTAGAATTAGTTGATTTATACGTCATACTCTGGCCTTGACAGGTGGTTGCAGTCACAGAAAACATGCAGTCCACACTGAAAATTCAATACATGATTCATCACTAGGTATTTTCCCACAATAACTAGTGTAGAACAAAGTTCAACAAAGAGTTCAAAAGTATGTTCAGACTGAAAGTACTGCTGTAAAAAGTTAAAGAAAATGTGTCTATGCCTATTAGTCATTAGTAATCGGAGAAAGATAATGCTTCAGAAACCGATTCGTTTTCTGATATTGCACAGCTCAGCTTCACTTTCTTTGAACTGGTTTTATTTGAAGCAGCTGAATGGGGCAGAGCAGATTGTGAGGATGATGTCATCTACAGACAAATCCTGTAGATAATAGACCGTGAGTGGTGGAGCAGCTGCTGGGACATGCACATGGCTTTACTGAGATGGGACTCCATTTATGTTTAAATGATGTCTTCTGAGGACATTGTTCATTTAAGTAATGAACTCAAGAAATCAATCAAAATCAAGTAAAGCAATACAATTGAAACTGTGAAAAGACCCATGTAAAAATGACAGATGAAAAACCAACTATTGTAGTGTAGAAGTTTTACTGACTTATAGCAAATAATAGATGTAAATAATATATAATAATAAACTCTTCTAATAAACTTTTCAAACAAGGTTACAAAGTGCTTTACAGAAAAAAAAACAGCAGATAAAGGCAAAAATAAATACAAACAACACAGGAATCATAAAGAAATATAAAGAAAAAAATATACATGATTAAGAGACGTTATTTCAACCTTGAATGTCAAGTCTATTTCTTAATATCTGTATATGATTTGCATCCAATTGCAAAGCTGTCAGACTGAGTGTTCCGATTGAGTTTTCTGCATTGAAATGAATGAGTTAACTCTTAATACATGTAACAGGAGAAATGGCCACCATTCACCTCCTCCTGCCCCTTTGTTCCTGAGGTCTATTTTTCTGTCCCCTAAAATCTTCCTTCTGCTCTCTCTCTACAGCTACTCAGTGAAAAGATCAGTGGGGCCGAGGGGACGAAGCTGGATGAAGAATTCATGGAGATGGAGAGGGTGAGTGCAGTACAGGTGTCTGGCCTTATGAAGGATGCACAGTGTTAACACATGGACGTTTATTTCTTAATACACAGGCTGAAGAGCTTCCTAAGTGGAATTCCATTTCAACTACTCTTCAGCTGATTAGATACAGTTTTATTGTCCCAAGCTGTGAAATGCATTTTTTTTGATGGTAATGATTTCCCAGATTTTCTATATTCTGATGGTATCAACAAGCAGAGCGGACGATCACGATTACTTATCTAGAGTCTTGGTTGGTTTCTGAGGGTGAAATGAGAAGATCAATATCAATGTCTTGTTTGTGTCTTAAGTGGGGCTCTCTCCTAAACCTGGGTGATTTGAATCATCGTCTTGTCCTCCTCAACTAAAGATCCAACTTCAAAGCTAACTGATGGAAATAGAGTTGATAGAAACAACCAAATTTGGATAAACTACCAACTTCAAACCAGACCAATGTGAACTGCAGTTTGCCTGACAGTTTTCATTACTGAGGACATTGAAAATTCTGATTCGAATACAGCCCTTGTGTTAAGTACAGAGCTAGATCAGGATGTGGTTAGCCTAGCTTAGCACAAAGACTGGAAGCAACACCTCACCTGCCTCTGTCCAATGGGAAGAATACTTACCTCAGGGATGCACTTCGCTCTTTGAGAATGACATGGCTTCATTTTGTCTTATTTGTGCAGCTCTATTTCATCTATTTGTGAATTTGCCCTCAAATGTTTAATTCACATTTGGTCTGACAGCGAGAGTCAATCGGAATAAAAACTTATCAGAGAGAGAAAAAATACTGTTTAAAATACAGTCAATAATATTATTAATTATTATCATAAAATTATTCTGGTGGCACCATCCAGCCTCCATATTTAGTTAATTCATTCTCACTTTGGATGTTTTTTATCAGTCAGAAATTTCTTTTTCTTCTGAAAAATATTCACACATAACTGCAACATCTCTTCTTTCTTGTCTTGCTCTCATCAGAAAATTGAGGTGACCAACAAGTCAGTGTTTGACCTCTTGTCCAAAACAACAGAATACCTCCAGCCTAACCCAGGTAAAGTAAGATGGATCAGTTCTCATGTTAAAGAATCTGCTGTTCCTTTATCTACTACTACAACACTGTCTGGCAAAATGAATTCAGTATGTGGTGTATTCATTCATTTCCTCCACAGCTTCTCGAGCCAAACTGAACATGCTGAACACAATGTCTAAGATCCGAGGGCAGGTGAAGACCACGGGCTATCCTCAGACTGAAGGCTTGCTGGGAGACTGCATGCTGCGCTATGGCCATGAACTGGGAGAGGACTCTGTCTTTGGTACCATTTCTCATCTTCCCAATAATAGTGCCTGGGGCTGCAGAGATGTATTTCCATTTACCATTTACCAACAATCACAGAGGTGCAGCAGGGGGGTATAAAACATGTCACATGCGTATATATATCGGCTTTATATGGTATTTAGAATCTAGAAGAGCACTGGAAGAGCGCAGACCTCCGCCAAGCTGCACAGTTCCCCCGGCTTATTGTGACTTGTGACACCCCAAAATATTAGTCCTACCTTTGATTTATCTATTTCACTGGATTCCTCGACCATAAAAACATACTCTTAGCAACTGGAATCACATTGATATCATTTGTAGTTTAATAGTTAGACCCGAAAATCCACATTTCCGTAATGGAGGTTTTCCAGATCACCTCCAAAATTTAATCATTTGTTCCTTGTCCCAGAAAGGTCATTTCCTGAAAATTTCATCAAAACTTTTTGAGTTATGTTGCAACAAACAGACAGACAAACCAACGCCAGCAAAACCATAACCTCCTTGGCGGAGGTAATTAAGTGGCAAACCAGAAATACTTTCTACAGGTGAATTTGTATGCATCCTTCTTGCATGGTTCAAAGCACAGAAGCCCCCCTCACACAACGTTAGCACACATATAATAGACTATCAATTTGGAAATCCTGACCATATCAATAGCTAGTAAAGGCTTTTGGAGTTCGGAACTAAATGTACATAACTATACAACAGAAGGCATTGTATGCGCATGTGTATGTGGGAGTATGTTAGAGGGAGCTTGTGTGCATGTGGGGCGCATGCCAGAAAGAGTGTGTATTGCTTTGTCTGCCTACATATGTTCCACATGCATGAGCATGAATATGTGTTAGAGAGAAACGAAAGAAGTAGCTTTGAGTTTTCCAAATTGGGGACATACACCAGACTCAGGACCAGTTGATTCAGGACAGCGGTGCAACTGGGGACAAAATGGTGTCCTCAATTTGGAAAACTGTGATTTGTAGGTCAACAGTTAAGGTTAGGGTCAGGTTAAGGTCAGGTACTTCTTCAGGTTAGTCTCCAGGAAATGAATGTAACTGTATGTAAATTCCCCCAAAGTGACATAAGTAAAGACTCTCTGTGTGTGTGAGAGAGAGAGAGAGAGAGAGAGAGACTATGCTTATGGCTGATTGAAGTGATATGTGCGTGATCTGTGTAGAATAATGGTGCCAGGTTAGAAAAGAGGATGGTTAGTGCATACATGAAAAGCCAAAGTTTTCCTTCTAAGGATAGTGAACATGCATGATTACTTGTGTGTGATTTGTGCCGTTTAAGCCACAAAAACAACTTTTCATGTTGACCTACCCATGAGCTCTGAGGTTTGATTTCAAGCCCCGTCAACACGTGACGTCAATCCAAACAATCCTGACACCACTGGTCATGATACTTCTATTTTGCATTTGTTTGTATTATATCAATTAACCATAATCCATTTTCTGAAATATCAGTTAAACAATTTGAGTGAAATGTTGAATATTTAAATAATGTACATGAATTTCAGAAAGTCTCAGTATTAGGTGTAGTGATGGGAATTTCGGCTCTTCTTGGTGATCCGGTACATTTGGCTCGGCTCACCTTACTGAGCCGGCTCTTTTGGCTCTGAAACGGCTCTTTTTTAAACTAGGCCTATAAGTTCCCACCCAGTGTAATTTGCACTATTTTGGCTTGTGACATTGCATTGGCAACGACGTGATCCTACCATGGCCCCATGGAGGAAAATTAGCAGGGCACACAATTAATTGTGTAGTATTGATTTAAATTAATTGCAATCAATTGATAGGCCAATCTAACGCCATCCAAAGAACTAATTAACAACCTATACATTATTTATGTTTTACAATGCACCAGGGTTTATCAATGTTTTTTTCTCATTTAGTTTGTCTTTTTATTCAAACACACAGTCTTAACAAATGTGTCCTCATGGTAATAATAACAATAGCGTACTGTGTGTTGAAATAAGCATTCTGCCTTCGCATGATCAACATGACTGAAGTGTGACCAAATACTGCTTCTTTTCATTTTAAATCTTTCTCACCGTTAGTTTTCCTCCCGCGAGCTGTCTGTCCACCGATCGCATGCTAGTTGCTCACTTCGCATTCAGCAAACTGAATTGCGCGTGTGTGTGTGTGGTGTGTGTGTGTGGAGTCCCAGTTTGATTGCGTCATGGTTTTCAGTGACCGTCCATTGGTGCAGAGACTACTCAATCACTACGTATAACCACTCATTGTTGCCAGCGCTTGAGCGAGGCGGGAAGAACGGCTCACTCAATGACATGTATCGGCTCGAGCCGTTCACTTCAAAGAGCCGGCTCTTTGTACCGGTTCGTTCGCGACCGACACATCACTAATTAGGTGTATAAAATGTATGTAAAACAGCCCCAGACTGGGACATTCCCACCATCATGATAGACTCCGGTATCACTCTCTCTCGTGTTTGTCTCCATAAAAACCATAGTGTTACTGCCATAAATCATAAACTTGGATTCATCAGAAATAAAAAACGTTTCTTAAGTCATTCACGGTGAAATGCTGGTATTTTGTATTTCGTCCAGCTCAAGCATTTTGCATTGTTTTCTCCTCCTGACAAGCGGTTTAGACACTCATCGACTCATCCTGTGAGACGACTACAAGACAGCATTCTTTTGACAGTACTTTTGCTGATTGGAGTCTTGCACTCTTCATTTAAGAAATTCTGTATCTGTGATGAAGTTGCATTAGTCTTCTGATGCTGTGGTCACATTAGGTCTGCCTGATGGTGCTCTGGATCCAGTTTCAGTGTTTTAGAGTCCCATGCCCTGTCCCCTTAGAAACCTTTAGCCCAGCCATGGTTTCACACTGAGAAAACCCCTCTTAGAATAGGGTCTGACTTTTGACACTTTTACTGACTGATGCCATGTTTTCCACTTTCACAAAGCTACTCAGTAAAGAATGATGTGCTGGAAACTTGAGGCACAGCCAGAATTATTAAATGAGCATCATCTGAACACATGCTCCAGTAGTGGAGTAATACAAGTGAAGGAAATCTAGACTTTTACACAAAGGAGTTACGTTGGTCATTTCTGTGTTGCAGTGCTGAGGAAGCCATCAGTTAACTCAAACAACGTGCTTTGTCTCTCTGCCCTGCAGGCTGTGCTCTGGTGGACATGGGTGAGGCCATGAGGCAGATGGCAGATGTGAAGGACTCCCTGGACATAAACGTCAAACAAAACTTTATAGACCCGCTGCAGAATCTACAGGACAAGGACCTCAAAGAGATCATGGTAGGGTGGAGCAGCCTGTACATGTAGCTGAAGTTAGTGAAGGTGAAACACAAGTTGAGTGTCATCTTTGAAATAATATTTGGTTGTAGTAGATGAACTATGAGTAGTATTGGTATCAGTAGTATGAGAGACAAATAAATATATTCCAGAGTTCAAAACCTCACCCTCAAGTTCTAATAATGCTGACAGTGTTTGCAACACAGAGGGAAATGTGATAACACTTCCAGGATGTGCCAACATTCCTGCAGCACATTTCTAACAGTTTGCTACTCGGCCAATGTAAATGTGCATCACTTCGAATATTATCGTGATTTCATTTACAGAGTGCATGCAGTTTGTGTCCGGTCAGTGCCACACCTGTACTTCAGTTCATTTGATCCAACTATTAATGCTACATGGTAGTAATACTACTACGTCCTACATTCAAAACTGTACTTTGTGAAAGTATTATTATTAACAAAATGTACATTTATTTAAAGTCTCCTCCAGGTGGAGCACATTTTGACGACTATACAGATGGATAGTATAGTCTCTAAGGCTGCGTTGCATTTTATTTGTTTGCCATATATTTTGTGTACAAAATCTGAATCTCAGAAGTAACCAGTAACAAGCTGTCAGAATAGCAGCTAATGAGTACTTTCTCTGAAAGAGAAGGTACTCAATCCCACTTTGTTGAAGTGGAATAGACTCATACAACTGCATAAAATGCAAATATTCAAGTGAAGCTCATGTACCTCACGACTGTGCTCAAGCCTGTTCCTGGTTATTTATGTTTTATATCTTAACATCACAATAAATCTATCGGTGCTGGGAAGCCCTTTTAGTTGGGGTCCTCAGGTGATTGCCTACCTTGCCCTAATGGTAAAGATTCGTTTAACTCTCTGTTTAATGTAAATCTGATCAAATATTGGAGCAGGAAGCTTTGCTGAATTTACCTTTCACTTTCTGATACATCAGATAAAATCCCTGCACCATGGTTATGGTGATGCACCAATCCAACTTTTTCTCTCATGACAACTCAGTACACCTCTCACTTTGACTGAATGAACATTACTTATTGTCAAAGCAAATTTTTGCACTGGAAACAAAACTATGTGGATCAGTCATGTCATGGCCCATGACCGATGAAGGTCAGTAATAATGCTGTCACTGGTTTGGTGATTCAGATTGAAAGCACATCAACTTAGTCTGCTTTGCTTTTGCACTTAAGACAAACCGGAAACAGCTGGAGCAAGACTGCTCAGAAAGGACAGTCTCAGTCTGGTTGATTAAACTGCACCTGTGTTTGACAGCTCTCACTGCAGCCCAAACAAACAGAGTACTTTATTAGACAGAGTACTTTATTAATCCCGGAGGTTCCCTCCGGGAAATTGGCAAGCAAAGGATCCGACGAGGATGGGATTCGAACCCACGCGTGCAGAGCACAATGGATTAGCAGTCCATCGCCTTAACCACTCGGCCACCTCGTCCTCCGTAATGGGCAAATGGGCAAACACACCAGAGTTTTCTGAACTGCACCAAACAAACTGGGTGTGAAAGAAGCTGAACTAATTGATGGTACTTTGTGAGTTTTCAGTCAGATTTCACAAAACCACACAAACCTAATGTCAGTCTTACAATAGAATACCTTTACTTCGTTTTGGTGACAAAGACTCATAACAGAGATCACATTCATTTAGCTATGAATGATTAAACAGCATCTTGTGTACATTATGTTTCTGAATATTTATAATTATGAATTTTAAAGCAAATGAGAATATAAATCACAGTCAGTATTTTCCTGCATACTGCATGGACAGGATGTGTGAGTTTGTATTGTCACTCTTATTTTGACGTCAGTGTGTAAGTACTGTATATACAAATACATACAGGCCATACTTACTTGTTTACAGAAGAGGTCTTTAGACAAGTGACCAACAAAAAGGAGACACGTTACATTGACCTGTTCCTGTTGGTGTTTGCAGCACCACCTGAAGAAGATGGAGGGCCGCCGGTTAGACTTTGACTACAAGAAGAAGCGTCAGGGGAAGATCCCAGACGAGGAGATCCGTCAGGCTGTGGAGAAGTTTGAAGAGAGCAAAGAGCTGGCTGAGAGGAGCATGTTCAACTTCCTGGAGAATGATGTAAGAGAGGACGGGACTACAACATTAAATATGGAGTATTAAACACAAGGGTCACTGCAACTTAACATGATAACTAGAAACGTGTGAATGTCTAGAAAAACATGAAACAGAGAAGTTTGAGATTTTGCACAGCAGCACAGCAAACTGAAGAATAAGAATATTGAAAGAAAATATTTGGGAAATTCATTTTGATATAATCATGTCTTAACACATTTTAACCATGGCCACAAAAAGTAGTTAGTATGAGGTTATTCTTAACAGTCTAACCACTGTTCTGAATCATTGCAGAGGGATGTTGAAGTACCAGTAACAATGCTTTACTATATAGTTCCAGCTATCTCACTGGTTAAAGCAACTTAACTCACAGAAAAAAAATATTAGAATATTTCTTGTTGTAGTTGTTTCACAAAGAAAGGAGAAATGACAATAATACGAAATCCTCCCATCTGTCACCTTGAGTTCTACAAGTTGTGGGACTAATGAGGGAATATCTTATCTACCTCTACGATATCTAATTAATTTTTTTCTGTTAAAGGTAGATGTTACCCAGGATTTATACATAGAACAGTATAAAGTGTCATTTAAAGCATTATGAAAAAATCCTTATCAGCGTCCAGCTATTGCTGCTGCTACAGGTTCTCTTGACTGTCCCTCGCTTTTCCAACCTTTGTCCAGTATCCAGGGGTGCTTTGCTCATACCGCCACATCTTTGTATAGTGACAGCAGATAGTCCGGTAGATTCACTGGGTGCAGTGACTAGTCCTATACTTAGCCGCTAACGGCTGATAGTTGGCTTGGAATTGTTATGACGTGTACTCCGTTTAATGTAAAGAAAATAAATCGATATCAGAAGTTGCTGTATTTTAACTCAAAATTATTTTAACTAATACAAAATGAAAACAGTTGCACAGTTGAAAACTGTTTGGCTCCTTCCACTGCAGCAACATGTACATAATTAGCTCCGACACCTGTAGCCACCTTCAGCCACCTTCAGCCTGCACCACATGACCTTCACTGACCTCTGGTGGCTCGGAGAAACACAACTCTCAAAACAATAGTGAATATGGCTCTTACACCAGGTTTCATTTGGACTTTGCAGAACTTTTACTGGCTTTATACAACAAACTAATGACAATAGGAAAAAAGCATAATATAGCCTCTTTAAAGGAGAATTGTCACTTTTCTGGAGTGTAAGTTCATGTATGTGTGTTTGGAATTGTGGCCAATAGGTGGAGCAGGTGAGCCAGCTGGCGGCACTGATCGAGGCGGCCGTGGAGTACCACCGGCAGTCCTGTGAAATCCTGGAGGAGCTCAGTGGAAAGCTGCAGAAGACGTAAGGAATGTGCTCTGTTGTACTTGAGGCCAGCCCTCACTGTCACTTTGCTGTCACTTAAAACTTTGCAGCATTCGTCCTCTGTGAGAGAATCACAATCTCAGGTTCTGCTGGTTCTGGTTCTGCTTTTTTATGGTTTAAAAAGATAAGCCGAACTTTTCCAACGTGTCTGTATTTACATATATTCTTTCAGTTGGTAACATGCATTTCTTTATACTGAATTCATCTTTTTCAAAATGCAGTCAGCACAACAGAAGTGAATGTGGACTAAACTGTGATTCAGTTACCACATTTTATACAATTAATGAACTGTTTGCTCACCCAAACTCAACTACCAAAAGTCTGTGTAATCACAGACATTTATACATGTTGACATATTATTGTAAAAACTGAACCTAATATAACACAAAACAACAGCAGTTTGCTACAGTGTGCTACATTTACATTTAAGAAAAATGCAAAATAAAAATATGGAAACAGGTTACTGGGCAATACAACAAATTCCTGCCTCTTTTCATTCCTGGATGACATCAGTGAAGGACTTGTGCCTGAGATGTGTATCGAGTGTTATTGTTGCATTACTGCATATTGGATGTTAAGTTAACTGTTGTGCTGAGCTGCGTGTTGCTAAGGTGAGCTCACTATAGAGAAATGTGTGTTGTTAGAAGCTAAAATGATGACTTTACCCCAACAACATGCAAAAACGTAAAATTACAGTATACAGGTAATTAGAATTGGGATTTAAATCAAGAAATAAAAAGCCTCTGGTGTCCCAGTTGTATCGGCTGATGGAAAGAGCAGCAGTAGTATGTGGCTGCCAGCAGTAATAAGACTGACAAGGTGAAGCTAATTAAAAGTAATGGTCTTTGTAGGCTGTCCCTCTACCTGCCATCTCAGCACCAGATATCATGTTGCTCATCATAGTTTAAAATAAGTTTTTCTGTAAAATATATATTCACCACTCATCCATCAGTCTGAGGACAAAGTAGTATTTACCTGCAGCTGAGAGTATAGAAATGTGTTCAGACGGCATCTCATAATTTCCTTTCTTCATTGGCTTCTTTAACCAATTCCAGTTGCATGTCTATAAAACCATCAAGCCTGAATCTGAAAGTGAAAAACACTATCAACATTAAAAAATAAAATAAAGCAAAAAAAAAGAAAGAAAAAAAAAGATATCCAAACCATAATGTTAAATCAGTGAAGCATCACTTCATTTTCTTTGTTTTGCTTTATTGAACAAGTGTTTTTTTTTCTCTTTCTTCCCAGGATATCCACAGCCAGCAGCCAGCCCAAGAGAGAGTTCAAACCAAAGTCGATCAGGAGCAGCATTGAGACCCTGGACAACAGTCAGCACAACGGCCTGTCCTACAGCTCCTCAATCAAATCCACTGGTACAGCTGCCACATGTCTGTTTTTATTTGAGCTGTGCTTTTGCTTTCTTCTCTGTAATTCTGTCTGCCAGCCCCATCTTCATTGTTTACTTGTAGTCCAAGCACACAGTCAGTGGGAAAAGTAGGTATATCTTTATACAGTGTTTAGGTGTCAGGCTCTCATTTTGGGAGGGTTTTACTTATGGGCTATTATTTATTATTTAAACCAGAGGATATGGAGTTAGCTTATCTGAGACCCTCAGGCAGGGTGTTCCACTGCTGAAGGGGCCCGGACAGCAAAGGCCCTGTCGCCTGTCCCTGTCAGAGGATCCCAGCTTTGGTCTGGCAGCGTTATCTTCCATGTAACCTTCCATGTAACGTCACATAATGCTGGGCAAGTGTACGTTTAATATTTCATGACTCACTAGTGACCAGTAGAAATGGTTGGAAACCAAACAAGAAAATGACCAACGTATTATTGTAAGCTTCTATATATAGCTATATTTATTTATTATGGCTCCTTGAATAGTCAAGATAATTTTTTGAAATTTTATCTATGAAAATGTATGGGAACCCTGTTAACAATGTTTCACAATATTTCCATCTTTTAAAACTGAGAGTTAACATGTCACTTGGTCTCCATCCACCAGTGTCTTGACAAATCCTTTTTTTTTTTGTTTGGTGCCATGTGAGCTGTATGTATGCCTTTTAATGGCACATGTTAATGAAGCCTGAAACAAGCTCGAGCTGTAGTCTATACGTCAAGGTCTGAGAGTGTGGACGTTTGTGGGAACCTAACATGTTGTGTGAGCACAAAACTGGTTTGTGTACATCTGAAACTCCAGCCTTTAAGTGGGTCACTCGTGCTGCTTGGTCAGACCGAGGTGACAATGTCAAACTCTGTAATCCTTAACTTGGGCAACATCATTTCAAGCTGGAGGCTAGAAAGTTAGAACTGAACTGTGAGCTTATGTGGGCTCCAGCTCCATGCCCTCAGTTTGCAACAAAGACCTGTTTTCACACACTTAGGACTTATATATCTTAAAATCTTTGTTGTTAATGTTCTACCTCCTTCTCCTGTATGTGTGTGTTTGAGCATAGATCTATTGCTGTTCTGCTCTTATGTAGAAGTTTAATGAATTCTGTTTACGATAATGTGGCCAAAATGTACTTTTGACCACCTTTGATATCAGCTGAAAAGGAGATTTCCATCAGTGCCTTGTCCATGGTAGTATCTGAAAAACATTGCCGCCCTCTACTGGTAAACATCATACATAACTAGTCCACTAGTTGTAGTATAGAGTAGGATGCTGTAGATTCAAAGGGCACATTTGCATTGATTTCCTCATCATATACTGTGTGTGCATTGTTTTGTCTTGTGCTCAACACAGTCTTCATTTGTCTTTACGTCTCATCCAGCCGATCACATCACCTCTGTTCCACTGTCATGGCCTGAGAGCCCCACTACCAATGGCAATATTCACCGTGAGTAACTCGCACTGAGTCTGTAACGATGTCTGTGTAGGTCAGTTCTGACAAGGATGATGAGCAGAAAATTAACCAACAACAACTCTGATGATTAATTAATCCTGTATTTTCATATGTTGGTCTTTGGATCAGATCAAGCGTTTGAAATGAGTGTGAAGTTCATTCATGCAGTTTTTTATTTTCACTTTTCATGGAGATGGCTTTCATGCTGACAAATGAGCAAACACATTCACTCAAGCTCCACTTACTGGCATTCTCCTCTGCTTTCAACTGTATTTCATGGTTTTCATCAGAACATGACAGATCACTTGTGTGTTTTTAATCCCATCTCATGATCTTCATCAGCAAATGGCGTTGGTTGGTTGTCATAGCGACGGCTCAGCAAACTCCAAGTTTGTCTTACTACTTATTTGTAGTGCATCCCATAGTTTTCATTTTTTTTGTCAAGACAATTTAAAAACGCCATCTCAGGGTCTCTTTAGATGATTAATTGAAAAAAATGACTTGCTGTAGTATGTATACACTTCAGTAACATACAACCCTGTGTCAGTTTGGGAGCTGACATTGTACAAGGTAGGACAGAAGAATGTCTCATCAGTGATGTGCAGGAGGGAAACAGTGGTTCAATAATTCATAATGTCTTCTCCTGTTCCAGAGTCAGAGGTGTTGGACCAGCCGTGCTGTCGCTCCCTTTATGACTTTGAACCAGAGAATGAGGGCGAGCTGGGCTTCAAGGAGGGTGACATCATCATCCTCACCAACCAGATAGACGAGAACTGGTACGAGGGCATGATCCATGGCGAGTCTGGCTTCTTCCCCATCAACTACGTGGAGGTCATTGTCCCGCTGCCTCAGTGAGGGCCGGCGCCTCGAGCCCTCTGCAGACTCAGAAGCCACAATCTGAAGCTGAAAAAACATTGTCTTCTTTTTTCCAAACCGAGCCAGAGAGGTAGTAGTTTTGTCACAAGCCAACTCAAAAATCGAATGTCGCTGAGTGCATTGTTTTCTCTGTTGATATTTATGAACCTGAAGCCAACTGAAACCCAAGCCATTAAGTGGGACTCTCTTCCTGGTTGGTCAGACCAAGGTGAAAATGTCTTGCAGTCGTCGTCTGTAATCCACTCTGTCAGCCCTTCGGATGACACTGCTTCCTGTTTACGCTGATTGAAGGTTGTTTCATTGAGCTGGCCGTCTGCCCCCCCACCACCACCACCACCACACACTGAGACTCATCAGCCCTGCTCCAAGTGTACACTGGATGTCATCACTGCTTTGTCAGTCACTGTAAACAAACTGTCTGCTTTGATTTGCAGTCATATAGTTAACCCCCCCCCCCTAAAAAAAAAATGATGGAGGTTTTGGGATTTGTGATGAAAACAGAATTCATTTTAATTTGGGTAAAATAACCTTTTTGAAAAAAGAGATGCAGACTTGGTGAGTTCCTGGTCCAGCCTGTATGTTGAAGAAAAAAACAATATGGCTGCTTTAAAAGCATTGTTTGTTTTGTGTTGTTCTCCAAACACAACCTCCACTTTTCTGTGGTTCTATGTCTTTATGATGTTTCGTGAGGCCTTCGATTGAAGCATCGCCAAGTCAAAGATGATTTTAATTTATTATAACTTTGGCCTTGTTTTTGTTTTGTTTTTATCAGTAATTATTATAATGTACTCATCAGATGAATTGCTGAGGTTGGGAACATGGGGGCAGGTCAAGAAACACTAGTAGTAATTGGACAGGTTGTGGAGCTGCGCTAACCTTTATTTTTATTGCTCAAATACTTGTATGTGACAGGTGCTGTTTTTAACTTTATAGCATCTTTCACTTCATTGTTTTGGGTTTTACAGCCTTCTCATTTACTGTTGTGGTTCAGTCTCACTTGCCTGTACACTACCTGCTCTACACCACCGAGCAGACAGACTCATCTGGACTGGCTAGTGAACATAGTGCAGCATTTAGCAGCTAAAGTGGCCAAGTGAAAACTGATTAATGCTGCTTTTATCAAGCCCCCACGTTAGCTAGATGTATTTGGAAGACAAAATTCAGATGCAAGGTAAAAAAAAACAAACTCTGTCTTGCTCCATGGGACTTTGTTGCAGCCATGTTTCCAGTAAGCAGTTTCTTTGGTGAGTACAGTGTTATCATAAGTTTACTAATAGATGGCCAACATTGTTGTTATAAAGCAGAATTGTCCTTTGAAATGTGAAATCAAACACTTCATCTATGTCGGCCTTGGTGCAACATTCCATTCTATTTATTTTACACATGCTTTTATTTTGTGAACATTTCCAGCCCCTGCTCTCGAACAGCGATCACACCTGAAGTCACCAGTGTTTGAAAAGCCTCACATTCCACTGGGATCGATATTGGACAGTACGTGGTGTGTGTCCCTGCTCTGTGCCTGCGTCCAGGTCGGCCTGTCTCGTGCTGTAACTCTGTACCTTTCTGTTGACGTCCTTTCACCTCTCCAGACGGACGTTGCCTGTTTGCCTGCTGTGCTCTTAAGTGTCGCTCCGAACACGTCGTTACGACTGAGAGAGACTGAGGGGAACTGTCTCTCTCTCTCTGTTTATATGCTCTTAATTATTGTGACATGATAGAGGAACTCTAGCGCCCCCTCGTTGTCAAACAGGGACGAACGCCTTGTCACTCTGACATCATATGAAAGTGCTTTTTGAAATGTCGTCTGTTTTGCACTGAAGCTTTAGAAACTACCTACCACTGATGTTTATGGACATTTTTGTTGGTTCATGTTTTGTTTGTCCTTTTCTTCAGCATTGCACTTTGTGTTAATCACAACTGGGGTTAGAATCACTACCATATATCCGTGGAGTCCAAATGGTAAAAGCGTAGATTTATATAACCACAGATGTTCTTTGCACTGTACTATAATTAATCCACTATCTGGATCATTGTGATGTAGATTGGAATAATGGCTGTGTGACATCTTAAAGCGGATGTAGACGACGTCTGTGGAAGTAGCTGGTTCTGTCACCTTGTGAAGCTCTTCTTAGCTCGTGATAAGCGGTAGGATAAGTAAAGGCTGTGTGTGTGCTGGGCCTGGTCATGTAGGAAACACCACCACATCTTGGTCGCCTGATAACCAGCCGTTGTCTCTGGAGGTAGAGTATTTAGTTAGATGCCACTAGACAAGAAGGTGCAATAGGTGAATTACCATGAATTCTCAAAGAGAGGCTGAGGCCTTTATTTACCTCAACTGCAGAGGAAACCAGGCCTTTACCTGAAACTTTATTTCTAGTGCCCCATTCTTTAGTTTCAATGTATCAGATTGAAGTACCTGTTTTTTGATCTGCTCCTGTTTTCATATGCTGTTGGTTAGTGGTCACTAATTCAGTCTGATTTATGTCATACTCACCACTCTTCTTCAACAGACACGTTGTTTTCTTTCAATAATTTACTGCAATTGCTTCCACTTAGCTTTTCTTATGAAAGGATTTTACATTAAAATCTTTCCTGTTGCTCAAATGACATAAAGTTGTGAAATGGCATCAGTTTAAAAAAAAGAAAAAGTCAGATTGATTTTCTCCATAGATGATGTGAGTTGGTTGATATGTAGATGAAGCATGAAGTCTAGTCTCATTGGTACAAAAGACAGAAAATATCTGGTAAAGAAGTTTTTACAGGCTAGCCTACATATAAGTGAAACTACAAATCCCATGGTGCATTTCGGAAGACTCCTCTATTCTAATCTAATCTGTTATGTGCACTGCTAATGGTGGACGCCAATTAAAGACATGTCAGGAAAGAGTCGACTTCTGACACTTCATCTGTCATGTCTCTGTGTCACATGGGATTCTCCACTGCCCCGCCCCTTTACGAGACCAGCAACAGGTCCTGAGTCTGTTCACTTTAATGGCCAAAGCAATTTGACAGATTGTTTCCCCAGAGTCACTGAAATAAATGTTGGACCCATTTTTTTTTTACAAGTCACATATCTTCTGAACATTCGTACACTAAAATGTTATTTTTCAGACTGAAAAATAAGGAATATTTATTTTAAGTTAACTTTGTTCAAGACTTGTCTCTGCCTCAGCAACACAAATCTCTCTTCTAATATTAATCAGATAATTAAATATTCAATCTGCATCTTAAATCAATTTACTGTGAATGAATTCAGCAACGTTAGCTTGGTGTTTTCTTCACAACTGTAACAACAAAGCATTTTGAATTTGCCACAACTCTGACTGCGACAGCAGCTGAGGCTCATGGGTATTGTAGTGTTCAGAGTCGCTCGCCATACAAAAATGACAAAACATGCTTTCTCAAAAACTAAGTGAAAATAATTCCGGATGGATGAATGGATGATCATTGTATAAACCTACAGGATTATTACATTATTACATAACTTATTAGCACTCAAAAAAAAGCAAAGCAGGAGCAACGGGGAATAATTAGTGAACAAAAACAGTTCAACACTTTCTCTATTTAACAGAATAAATAAATGTTTTCATCGGAGTGGTGAGTATGATTCTGACATTGTACTGACAGTCTTAGTAATGTGGAAATTATTAGACTATATTTAACCACCTGAGCTGCCAGAGTGCAGGTTTTTCAACCCCAATTCATTGTTTAGCCGGTGACCAGACTTTAATTTTTTCACTATTTGAATTCCAGCTTTTTTCTTTACAATACTTAAAAATAATCTCATGGTAATTCCAAAAAATGTTTTTCCCTCCCTCCTTATTTTATCCACAAAGACTCATAATGTGAACAGACATAGCCGCAGACCTAGACTCAGGTTTGAGTGTTTGTCCCAGTGTATACTTGATGGACTGCATTCTTAATCTACATTATCTAGTTTCATCTTTTAGCGTATATGGACCAACTCTACTTTATATACAATAGAGAGAAGATAAAGAAAATGTATTGGATACTTACTATTAGCTTGCAATTGCTTCGATGTTCCTGTTGCATGATGATTCTTTTTTTTTCCTAAAGACTGTTATCATGGATTTTGGATACTGGGGAGCTCTTATGTCCATCAGAAGGTTTAATCCTGCATCCAGTCTCCAAGACACAACAGGGGAAGTTTTTTTCAGACGACAGAAACGTGTTTGAATTAAACTGTTATAAATGCTGTGAAATGCATCATGAGACAAGTGGACCCAGCCAAACTAAATGTATATTTCCAAAGCATTTAACTTTGTTTACAGATTTAAGACTGAATGCAAGGTTAGCCTCTTGAAACAGTTATTTCCAGCCGTTAGCCCCACAGTATGAATGACTGCCTCTTTGATACACTAAAACCAGATCTCTCTCAACACCTCTGTTTGCCTTTGCACACAATTCTCTCCTCAGTATTCATTTTACAATCAACGTCGAGGCAAAGGAAACTGGCTAAGCAGTTCTGTGTTTTATTTTTTTCAGTAGCATAATTTATGCAAAAGGTGTTTTATAGATGTTGTAAATGAATATATTAATAAATATATTGCGTAAATAAATGACAAGCAAATATTGAACCACCGCTTCTATGTGTCTTTTGTTTGTGTTCCTCTTGATATGTAGATTATTTTACACGGCCAAAATGATCAGAGTGGTTCGGTCATGTGGCTGTTTTTCAAGTTGTTGGCCCCTTGTACTTGCAATGAAGGGAAACTTTAATGTTACAGCCTATGATGATATTTTAAAAAAGTGTACTTCCAACTTTGTGTCAACAGTTTGGGGATGGTCCTTTTGTGTTGCAACCAAGCGGCAACCTCCGGCGCTGAAAAATGAAGCCAATGCGGAAGTGCAAAAAAGCTGCAGTTCCTCGAATAACCACTAGAGCAGGCCGCAGAAGGGAGTCAATTACATTTGAGCCCCATGTTAAAATGTCCGATTTTATGACAGAAAAAAACATATTTACAGCCTGGTTCAAAACATGGCTCTAGTCTCATAAGCTGTTTTTCTGCTTCATTTTTGCTCTTCAGAAACCTATGGGTGACGTCACAGATACTACGTCCATATTTTATACAGTCTATGGTTGCGACATGTCAGTGCTCCCCATGCACAAAGCCGTCTCCATAGCAAATGCTTTCCCATTTTGGTGTAACTGGCCTGTAAAGGACCTTGCCTTAACTCCACCCAAAGCAGTTGAGAGAAACTGAAATGCTAACGGTTAGCCTGACATTATCGCCCAGTATCAGTGTTGGCTCTCACTAATGCCAGGTTCTAATATCAAGTGGAAAGACTGAAATCACAGGAGTGGAGACTGTTGTATGAGCGTGAATGCCCATGGTTTGGGAATGAAGTGTTCAATAACAACAACATCATTATGCATATGCTAACCACATGTTGCATGCATGACCACCCCGACAAGATTAGAAGAAATGACAGCATCCACGATGACAGGAAGTTGAACCAACAAACTTCTCTTTAATAGCTGGAGAAAAAACGGAACATTACAACCTTCATGCAGGTTTCCTGCTTCCACACCAGTGAACTGGAGGTGGCGTTCAGTTTGTGGGGTGCGTTCAAAAGCTATTCATTAAAATTCACCAGCAGTAGTGTATAGTTCCCTGAAACAATGTCCAGATTAGGTAAATAAGAAGGAATATTGAGTGGACCCCTCAGTTTGTTGGGGACCCTCTGTATTCCAGAGTCAGATCTGTAGTGTAGTCGACTATATCCAGACCTCAGCACTCCTCTGCTTGGACCCTCTGATCTCCCTCTTACTCTTCAGAGGCTGCCTCTCTCCATTATGGGACTCTTGTCTCTTCGGCTGCTCCGGTCTGGTTTCTCTGACCTCCTTGGGCTCCTTCATCCTGCCATAGTTCCCAGCACAGGTCCAGTCCGGCTGGTGAGCCACCACCAGGTCCAGCATGGGCAGGGAGGTGGTGCTGGTCACGTCCCTGAAGCCTAAAGAGGACATGAGAGAGGGGCTGTCTGGATGGAATGTTTCATACCCCCCCCTCTTACCTGGACAGCCCCCCCAGGATGCACTCTCCCTCAGCCTGACCGCCTGCCGGATCTTCTTCCAGCCCAGGTGGTTGAGCTCCAGCAGGTTCAGCAGGATGCAGAAAACACCCACACAAAACATGAAGAGCAGGAAGATGGTCTTCTCTGTGGGCCTGGACACGTAGCAGTCCACGGGCTGGCTGCAGGGGGGCGACGTGCAGAGGAAATGAACAGGCACCTGGAAGCCAAACAGCTTCCACTGGGCCAGGACGAAGCCCACCTCCAGAAGGGCCCGTAAACACACGTGGAAGACGTAACACTTGGACAGAACTCCCCCCGAGACCACGTGACCCTTTGCACTTCCCTCCCTGAAGGTGCATGTCTGGGCGTGACTGAAGGAAACCATGTTGTTGGGGTCTGCCCCCCTCCGGAGGCTATGGGCTGTGATGCCCTCCAGCACGTCTGCCAGGCTGTGCCCCAGGTGTTTATGGGAGTGGATGGAGCAGCTGTCGGAGTCGCAGCTCTGATCATACACCTCCCGTCTGCCGCCTTCGTCTGGACACTCCTGCCCCGGGACGTCCCCTGGTCCCTGCCCCTGCCTCTGGGGCAGCTTGGACAGGTTGTGCCAGGTGTAGATGATGAAGCAAAGCGATGGCGTGGACACGCTGATGATGTGGAAGACCCAGAATCGCGGTTGTGAAATGGGGGCGAACGCGTCGTAGCAGACGGTGGAGCAACCCGGCTGCAGCGTGTTGCACACAAACATCTCCTGCTCGTCCGTGTACACGTCCTCGGTCGCCACGGCGACGATGAGCAGGCGGAAGATGACCATGACGGTGAGCCACAGGCGGCCGATCATGGTGGAGTGCTGGTGGACGGCGTCCAGGAGGCGTTTGAGCAGGGTCCACTCCGTCATGGCGGCCTGTCGAGGACGGACGAGTCTGCTCCGGCCTGCTCCACCTCTCCTACCCTGCTGGAGCTGCTGCCATCTTTAACCAGCCTGGAGAAGACCTGGTCCCGGCTGCACTATCCCATCTGATCTGCACTGCTCTCTGTTTTCTCAGTTTGATGTAAAGCTCTTCTCTCCAGTCCGACCAGCCTCCAGCAGACCTCCCTGCCTCAGTGTCCACCAGCTGTGTCTGGCTGCCTTGAGAGCTCTGGAGCCATTGCAGCAGAGAGCCAGCTCATCTGTCACAGATAAGGACGTCCACTTGACATGAGTCACTTGATGCACTCACTTCTCTCTTGTCTTTAAGGATCCATTTTAAAACCAAGAGACATCACGTTTCCTGTGCGGGAGCAGCTGCTGATAGCAACGACTGATACAGCGTTCTCCACAGATTAGTCCTCAGAGAGCTAATGGACTCTTCCTTTATGGGGGGGGGGTATTTAGTGATGACCAGTACAGTAGACTCTGGACGAACACTGGACACTGTTTAACACAAGAAGACAAGCAGATATCAGTATACACGACTGAGCGAAACGATCAGGACAGAAGGTTTGGACTGGTGAAAACGAGGCTTCCCAGAGTTCAGTCTGGTGAGGTTTTCTCTTCCAGAACTTGCTTTGACCGCTCCTCTCCAGCCACTTGCCAGTCCTCTTATCTGTGTTTTAAAAAAAGACCCTTGAAAGGTCTGCTAGCATCAAACCGGTCGTCCCTGAGATAAAACTCCCTGACCCCTTTCCTTACTTCAAACGCTCCTGGCAAGCCCCCATCTGGCTCAGAGCTCCGCCCACTTTCTATTTATGACTTCAAACATTTTCTGTAGCATCATATAAAATGTAACTCACATGGAATACTTTCTATTCTGAAGATCTTAGTACGCTTTGAATGAAGTGCTTGTAGGATTGTCAGAATGCAGAACCCCATTTCTGATGGCAGACTCGGGGGGTGGGGGGGGTAACTTTCTGTACTGAACTGAACGATTACTTCTATCACGTACACAAACTGTAAAACATTTGCTTTGTTCAATATGTAATTCATTGATGGGAATCACTTATAACTTAATGCATTACCTGTTCCACATAAATATGCTCAAATGTTGAAATTAACTAATAGATAATGAGCTTTAAGACACAGCCTGAGATTGTGCAGCTTTTTCCTTAAGCATTGAGCTTTCTGTAAACAATCCCCAAAACTTCCACTTATACTTCTTTTTCAATCAATTCATTAGGTCACATTCAGCCGAATTATTGTGATATCGGAGCTTACTTGAAGCTTGGAGCTCCACCTGCCTGTGTCCACCTGGTTTGATCAGGTTGTTCCATTTGACATTTTAGTTCTCCTTTAGTAGAAGCTTATGTCCTCCATCTTATGGTAGAGGATAAAATAATGTTTGAACAATGAACACAAATTTAAATCTGAAATCAATTTACAAATGTTTTTCCAAAATATTTTTTAATCTTTTTTTATCATGAGACTATACACCAACTGTTACTCCTTCACCCCCAAGACAGTACTATGTACACTTCAGCTGCCTGAGTCTCAAACACTGGGTCGTCCTGTTTGAGGGTTGCCAGATCATCAGGTCATGTATCCCCCATATCTCGCTCTTTCACTCTGTATGAAATCTCCCACTTTTTACAGGACACACACAAACATGGCAGCTTAATATGACAAGCTTGTTGAGACTGAAAATAACAGTACCAGCCTGACACTGAAAAGGTCTATACCTCTGAGTACTTGGAACAAGGTCAGGGAGACAGGGGGGTGCAGAAGAGACTGTGATGGCAGGATTTTCACCTTTCCGTTTGGACATGAAGAACTGTCACAGTTTTGCAGCCAGGTTTTGGTTTAGACTTTGTTTTTGTTCTTCCTTAGTTTTGTTGTTACACTCTGTCATGTCGTTGTCCTGCCTTGTCACATGTATTGTTTAGTTCTGTCTGTTCCAGTTCTGTGTTCTGGTTTCTGTTCTGTTTCTCATATTCCTTATCCATGTCTTGTCTCTCATCCAGTCTCTGAATCATGTCACTTACCAGCCACACCCACCTCATCAAGTCACCTGTGTTTTCTGTTGACGTTAATTAATCATGGACAACCCCTCTCACCCCCTGCATGAGACTGTGGGAGTTTTAAGCAGCTCCTTCTCCTTTATTCTCATATGAATTATAGTATGTCTATTACTTCTGGATGCCAAAGACAAGGAAAACATGTAACATAATGTAAATACTTTACCTCACTTGTCACTTTATTGTCTCTATGCCACTTATTGTTTCTTGTTTTTTATTACTGCCTTATTTCTTAACTAGCCACTTACTGGTATTTATTTTTGAGTTAATGTTTACTGTTTGTTACTGCTGCTGTGACAAGTAAATTTCCCCTAAGGGGGATCAATAAAAGTTATCTTATCTTATCTTATCTTATCTTAACACCGCTCACTACTTAAGTCAGTTGTTGTCTCTTTGTCTTTGCCGGATTGTCTCTCTTTTCACGTCACGTTTCAGACCACGCTTCTGTTCATGTTCATGTTCGCGGTCACGTCCACGTCGATGTCCATGTACTGCCAAGTCTTGCAGTGAGTTTTTTTTGTAAGACTTCATTTATTTTTTCATTCAAGAACAGCCATGAACAGTTTTGACTTGAGAAACAGTCAGTCAACACAGTGTACAAACTGTTTCATTTGAATCATACAGAATCCTTCTTATTTTCAATCCTTCTAAACATGATATTTGTATCCCAGAGAGCGGGTGTTTATCATGACCAGGTAAAGCAGAGAGAAGCAGAGTCCATGTCCAGACTCTAACACTGCCTTTGTCTGCTATTGATTCCGACCAAAGCGTGCACTTGATTAACATCTTTTAATGGCTGTTGTGAGACCTGATGAAGCGAAGGATCGATAGACTGGAGAGTGGCCCCCTGCCCTGAGCAGGATTAGAGCGGGCCCCCGTCCCATCTAGCACAATGCAAGTGGAGGATGGGGCCTGAAGGTTCCGCCGATCACAAACAGACCTTGACTAAAGCCCAGACACAACATCAGCCGAGCCAGACCAGGGGCAGGGTCCGGCAGGTCTGCACCCACCAGCAGCCACGGGGGAGGACAGGAAGTGGCTTTTCTCCAGAGGCTGCGATGGGGCCCTGTATACATATGTTTTTATCCAGCACGTCTGGGCTCTGCACGCCGCGGTCCCACTGCTGTCAGAGGAATTATCCACCCTCTCAGTCTGCTCATGAAGGAATTCCCAGTGATGTGTGCTCCCCCTGGGCTTTGTCAGGAGCAGCCTGGGAATGAATAACAGGCGGGATTAGAGGGGAGAGGGAGAGAAAGAGAGGGACTGTCTTTCTCTCTCTCTGCTGTGCTGAGGAGTGAGTTTCAGCAGGACTTTCATCTGAGCTTATGTTCAGACAGAGAGGACAGACCACATGTATGAATGAGCCTTTAAAACTCAGACTGGGCTCTGAATCTGTTCCACACTCTGAGCAGATGTACAGGGTCCATTTATTTATCAACAAGATACAGGTTGTAGTTCCTTTATGCTGTGTTACATGATGCCTTTATACTTATATAAATTGATGAACAAGATAATAAGTCACAAAAATAAACTACTACTACCAAGGTTGTTGTGTTCACTTCCAGGAATAGAAGGAGGGAGACTTAAAGTGCTACGTAAGTTTTATTTTCATTATGACAAGATACCCCAAAGGTCAGTGACACAGCTGTTAAAGAAGCTGCTGTATCTACGGCATGATAACATAAGAAACAAATGGAAGCATAAATGGTCACCAAGTGTTGTAATATGTGACAATGTTTTTCCCCCTCTTTTTTTTTTTTTTTTTTTTACATTTTACACCCACAGCTGCTTTTACAAATGTTTGGCTAGGCAATTATTTTAGTTTAGTTGAGTTTAGTTAGTTGTGTTAAATTTTTACCAAGTTAATTAACTAATAAATTAATTTATGCTTCTCAATAAATTTTGCTTTTTTCATGTTTAGTTGACCAATCTTAGCTTTGCAATTAACTGGAATCCATCAACTGGAGATCTATCATGTGATGGAAACTTACTGGGATTATTACAACCTATAAAATGAAACGTTATCAGCATCAGAAAAACCAGTAATAGCAAAAAAGTGACAAACAGGAGTAAAAAAAACATACAGTATTATCAAGGGGTTCAAGTTAAAACCTAAAACTACTTGATAGTTTCTTCCCTCAGGCCGTCACTCTGATGAACACTTATCCAGTGTAATAACCCAGCAACAAATATTCACCTGTAATAATATATTTTCATACCTCATTGTTGATAATAATGACCATTGTTAGATTGTAAATATCATCTGCCAGCATGAATCATGCAAATCAACTCCAAAGAGGAACATTTACATTTATGTCTTGATACTGGTTGTTTCTGTGTTTGTCAGTACTTGCCATCAGATTGAAATCTGATCGATGAGGGTGTGAGTGAGGACCTCTCCCCTCCACAAACATACAGTATCCCTGTCGAACACCCAGCACAACAACAACAACAGCACCGTCTCACAGCCCTCCTCATCTGTGACAGCAGACTTCAGAGGAGCTGGGAGGCCGGGGAGAGGCTCGCTCTGCCGCCTGCCTGCCTGGTAGCCCCCCTAACAGGATTAAGGGGGATATGGTGAGGTGGTGCCCCCGCTTGGTGTAACTCACTCTGATGTGATTTCCATTTGTCTGGCCTGGCCCTTACTTTCCCCTCCGTCTAATCCTTCGCTATTCTCACCGCCGTCCGTCAGCCAGGCTAATCTGCTGGGAGGCTTTAGGAGGAGAGGCTTCCACACTGAGACAAACACCGGAGGAGAGGCTTCCACACGGGCTGGCTGAGACAAACACCGGAGGAGAGGGCTGCTGCCTTTCACTGGACCTCATCGCACATCATCGCAACATGCTGCTGGATATCGAGCTGATGGTAAGACCACTGATAGAACTTATGACTTGACTCCAGGTGGTGTGTGTTAGCTGTCATTAGCTTGTGTTTCATGTGTCGCTGCTTGTGGCGTCCACCTGATGAATGTCAGTCACAGTCAGTTTGAACTCCTCAAACTCCTGAGAACATCTGGATCTGCAGCTGCTAAATGCTCCACTATATTCAGCAGGTAGTTGTCGACGTCGCCTGCTGGCTGTTTGCTGCAGGCCAGATAGTCTACAGGGATCTATCTATCAGAGCTTTAGAAACAGGGTGCTGGAAATGAGATTATGAGAGCGGGAAGAGTGAAACAAAAAGGTAAAATTATCGTCCGTAAGACCAGAAAAGTCGATTAGTTAATTAGTTAATTGTCTGTCTGTGGTTTGCTTCCAGTGGAATCGAGTTGGTTTATCAGAGAGTTCACAGATGTTGATTGGAGGATCAGAGTTCAAAGAGGTTTTCACACTGCACATTGTCATTTTATCCATTGTTAATTTAAGTTGTGATAGTGCAGCAGACTCAATTACATGAATTGGATGTTCTGGTTCTGGTTAGTTTTCTGGTCAGTAAATATTTCTTAACTTTAAAAGCTATTAAAGTGAAACTTGTCATATTGTTTGTGGTATAATAACTTTGATAGTTGCTTTGAGGCTGTTTGGATCATAACTTGTGCCTTTAAAAACCTTGTTGAATTGTCAGGTCTAGTATGTGGATTTTAAAAAGTGTTTTTCCAAAAACACACAATGAATGGTGTGAAAAATGGAAAAATTGTATCTTTTGAATTCAGCCTTGCTTGTGCCCATCTGTCTCTCTGTGTGTCGGATAGATGTGATGCTCCTGACCTGAGTGAATGGCCCCTGATACAGAAGCCATGACAGCAGAGAAAGCCCTGGGCCCGCGGGCCCCCAGCCCTGTGGGGGAGGTCAAGCTAACGAACCAACAGGAGCTCGAGGAGCAACTCAACACCTGCAACCAAGAAGCAATGCACAGTCACAGAGACGTGCCCGCTGAAGAATGTGCAGCCGTCACTGACAGGTAACACACCAGGTAACACACCAGGTAACACACCAGCTAACACACCAGGTAACACACCAGGGAGGAAACAACACTCACATGACTGAGCTCTTCTGCAGAGCAAAATACCTCACCTGTCACTGAAAGTGTCATCAACCTGGACACAGTGTTGATCAAAGGTAAAAGTGTTGATACGTGAAAAGGTAAAAATGTCTATAATAAATCTATAATAGCCTGATGGATTAACATAACTTGCATATAGATAGCATCAGATTAGCTCGGCAGGAGGATTCTGGAATTCATATTGGTGAAGGTTTGGAATTTAACATTTGTTACTGCAGAGAAGTTTAGCATGAAATACAAGTGAAGATCTTACATCGATTTCAAACACCTGGCTCCAGAAGCAAATATTGTTCAGCCTATTCCCATATATTCACTTAGTGTGGTCCTGGCCAACTTTTCAAAAGTTTTGTAAAAAAGTATTTTTCAGAAAGGGGACCTTAAAGTCGGCTTGGATCCACCTCAGTCAATCCCAGGTTTTTATTTCATTAAATCAGAGTTATAAAAAACAAGCCATCCTCCAGCACAGAGAAATCTATTCATGTTTAATGTGGTAAACTAGATGTTTTTGATGAAATGTAGCAACCAGTGCTTCCTTAAGATAACATAATTTAGTAAGTATAGGGAAATGTTAGCAATTCAACTTGGGTAAAAAAGATCAACAATTTAACAAGAGTAGAAGTATTAACACATAATTATAATAAAAGTAATGACAAATTAACTATGGAAATATACAAGTATAAGGTAGTAGTAGTAGTAGTAGTAGTAGTATACAAGTAGTTAATCAAGGCAGGACAGATTAAGACTGTGTAGCTCTGTATTCAAAGAAGTCTCGAGACCATGCTGGTTCTGTTGTTGTTGTTTACCCATCAGTAAAGATGAGAGAGCACAGAGAACAGAGAGCTATTTAAAATAGATCAAGTTTGTGAGACCAACCACATTCAGAAAGAAGGGTTACCAGGGACATGACCAAGTTTGATTTAATCTGTTTTCATGGAGGAGACTTGTTGACTTGTTGTTTTGTTGTTTGTTTGCTTGGCGGATGGTTCATTATTGATTGGATGGTTTTGAAAAGCAGTCTGGGTAATAATGTTTTGTTGCAATGATGTTGGAGAAGTAAGAGCACCTGAAGTGTACGACGGTCATACTGAAGGAGTGGTGAATTGGTTAAAAAAGAAAAAAGGAATTTGTATTTGTTTAGTTTTTATCACAAGTTTTATTTATTTGTATTTTGTGACTTACTGTATATACGTCAGTCAATATATCATGGTATATTGATGCATTTAGCAATTCATTGAGATATTATGTCTTTTCTTTTAGTACCTTCTCCTTTAATGTTTTTCTCTTTTAATCTAATGTTTTATTATTTTCTACATTGTAGATTAATACTGAAGACAATACTACTACTACTACTACTACTACTACTACTACTAATAATAATAATAATAATATTAAAGTGTGAACAAAGCAACAGATATTTTATAGTTCACACTATTCAAAGCAGCCACCTTTTGTTTGAAGACAGCCTTCCACCCCACCAGCTTCATGCAAAGTAAAGTCCAGATTTCCACTGGTCTCATGTCCATTCCTTGTGTTTCTTGGCCCAAACAATTCTCCCCGTCTTGTTGTTCAGTTTGACCATGAAGGCTGGATTCACAGTCTCCTCTGAACAGCTGATGTTGAGACGTGTCTTGCTCCTCTCCCCTGACATGACCGTTGTCTCTCGTGTCCCAGTCTGTGTCGTGAGGAACCGTTCTGCAGGATCTGCCATGAAGGCAGGGCCTCGGGCGAGCTGCTGTCCCCCTGCCAGTGCTCCGGGAGCCTGGCCACGGTGCACCGGGCCTGCCTGGAGCACTGGCTCACTGCCTCCAACAGCAGCCACTGTGAACTCTGCCACCACCAGTTCGCTCTGGAGCGCCTGCCAAAACCTGTCTCTGAGGTAGGTTTGATACGTTCACTCAGGATCTGCTGACTCTGTGTCCTGTGACCCACTCATGATCCATCCACTGCTTCTAGATCTGGATCCTCCTCCTCCAGAGAGCTCAGGGTCTGCCTCTGATTTAGCATCTCATAATTCAGTCTCAAAGCTGTTGTCCAGGACCAGGTAGCAGAGTTCCATCTGTACTATCCTCCAGCTTGTATGTGTGAGTCTGCAGGTTTCTGTCTCTGACTGTTGCATACCATTTGTCAGCCTCTGTTTACAATTCTACAATTCTACAATTTTATTTATCAGACGCTTTTATCCAAAGCGACGTACATTCACATACCAATGGAACAGCCATTGGGGCAATTAGGGGTTCAGTATCTTGCCCAAGGACGCTTCGACACATAGGCTGCAGGAGCCAGGGATTGAACCACCAACCTTCTGCCTGGTTGACAACTGCTCTACCTCCTGAGCTATAGCCGCTGTTTTCTGCCTTTTGTGTGTTGGTCTTGTTATTTAATAGCATGTTTTTGGGCAATTCTGGCTGCTTCATGATGAGGTGACATGAGTGTTTTTACAGAGCTTTTCTTATCAGCGTTGCATCGTGCAACTGTTTGAACGTCACATCCACAGGAAGCCTCAGGATTTGACCTCCTACTAGTCACAAACTTCCAGAAGAGTCTTAACAGCCACATGTGACAGTGACACTGAGGGTCAGACTGAGGCTTCACACCACCACAGGGTGCTGTCTTCACTCTGTCACACTGGACATGTAGTTGGAAGGTGTACATACACTAACTGTGGATGATGAGGAATGAGATGAACCGGGGACATTCATTCTCTTCAGGGCTGTGTAAAACACAGTAATATCAGCACAGCAGCTCCACATGAGTGGGTTTGTACATGCACACCTGTAGAGGAGACAGGGACAGAACGGTGGACTGTTTGACTGACTGTCTCTGCTCCATCAGTCCAGAGTGAGAGTGGTAAACTAGCATGTTACACAAAAGAGCTGTACACAATGAAAACATAGATATGCTCTCTGAAACAAACATGATGCAGCAAAGATCATTAATGACCTGAACAAAGTAAGAAGGGCCTCCTGCCAACTGAGCAGAATCACAGGAATCTACAGAAAGTGACATCGTCAAATGTTGACGTTCACACAACAAAAACGCAACCAAAGATGTTCTGTAGCAACACATTACAAACAGGACACAGTCATCTGCAAACGAACTGTGTTTGCCAACAAACGTTTTACAAAGCCTTCCTGTTTCTATACAGTCACATGTTTCACAGAGTGGTGAGCCTCGTTCCTGCTCGTGAACGACATCTTGTCTTTATCTGACAGCTTTATCTGCAGCATGTACTGTTAGAGAGCATGTTTGTTGGAGACTCGCCTCCGTCTCCACAACACAGAACTCTCTTCGAATTTTAGTTTTCTCCTGATTTGTTTTAGTGTCAGAATTTTCAGAAGATATGCGGTTTTTGAAAAATGGCTTCAATAGTGACACTTCAGTGAGAGAATCGGCCCTAATCTGCGCTCATGTTCACTTCTCCTGTTGGAGTGAAAAAACTAGTCTCCTAAAGGGGCGGGGCAGCGGAGAAACCCACCTGACTCAGATACAGGAAGTGAGTGTGCCGTCTCCTTCTGACACAGTTAACGAAACTGAGGATGCCTTTCTTGGTTTTATTACAGTTCATGTATGTATATGGGGCTCATGTCCTGAAAAGACCAAAGAACAAAGACTTGAACATATCTCTCCCACCCCCCCTCCAAGAACAGAGCTTGTTAACTTATATGAATGAAAGCATTAAGATAGAGGTTTTTCATGGGAGCAGGATAGACCATAGATCAACCTCTCCTGCAGGCTCACCTGCACAAACAGGAGGAGGCGACACAGATCACACTTTCACTATATGGTCTGTCTCTCACCTTATGTTTCCCATCTTTTCATCATCTCTGAAAACTGTGTGTACGTCTGATCTGAAGTATGCGTGAGGGTGTAGGACATTCTCAATGCACATCCTTCTTTTATCTAACACTCATTTATGTGGGGTAAATGGCATGTGTACATGGTGCATGTGCACCTGGCCCCCGATGTCCCGGTCAGTGGGCGGAGCCTCCTGCAGAGTTGGTGTCTTCACGTTGGAGGACCTGCTGCTGTTAGCTGGACCGATTGTACCCCTAAAGCCACTTAGCCTGAGAGCCAGATTAAATGGTGTTTCCTTCACTCACTGCTGCACAGCGCAGTGCATTAGTGGCCTCCTCGTCTTCCTGCTCATCTGCAGTGTGGTCACGGCCAGTAAGCTGCTGATTAAGCACCATGTGCTCCGCCAGGTTAAGCTACACAAATGAACGGCGTAAGCCTGCTGTCAGTCAATGCTGGACGCATGCACAGGAACACAGGGGCAAGGCGTTACAGTAGTGACTGTAGCACAGCTGAACGTGTCTGTTCTGGAGACACGGGGAGGTGTCAGTGGTCTGTATCTATACGGCAGGCCCTGCACACACACACACACACACACACACACACACACACACACACACACACACACACACATACATGGTAAAAGTGAATTCACTTATTCTGGCTCATTAGACAGTTTCAGTGTGTCCTGTTAGCTTTGTTGTACCTGGCAGGGTGTCAAGGGACATTTAGAAGTTATCACAAATCTATTCCATATTATCTATCTCCATATTTAGCATTAAGCATTTTAAAGCATCGGAGTACATTAATAACTTAGTCGTCCCTGTATGAACAGACCTGTCAGTTTAGGAGTGACAGCAAGTTTTAGTTCTTTAGTTGTCTTTTTTGTTTGTTTGTTTGTTTTTTGTTTTTTTGGGGGGGGGAGGGGGTGTCATCATACAAAAAACAAGCTCACACTGCAGTGGCTTGTAGAATCTTGTAACATTACAGTTATTGGAATCTGGACTTCTGAAACCCTGTTTATAGACCTGTTTGATATTGTTCAGTATTGCCCTTTGACCCTTAGTGCAATTGTAATATGATGATATGACTGATTGATTGGATGAATGATATGATTGGAATGAGTTCACAAAATTCTGTTGTTTACATGATATATTCTAAGTAAAGTTAACTGGACTGACAGATATTTACATGTGGAATATAAAAGTTTTCATTTTACCTTTGCATTTAGCACCACCTGCTGGTCAAATGGCATACTTCAGTCCAATAGCTCTACCCACACCATGGCCAGCACTATGATCTTGAGTTGAAGTTGTCTTTCATGATGTCCTGTTAACCAGCCTTCCCCCTCCTCACTTTCTCTTCCAGTGGTTGTGTTCTCCATCCATGCAGCAGCAGAGGAGGACGCTGTGTGGTGACGCAGCGTGTTTCCTCTTCATCACACCACTGGCCAGCCTGTCAGGATGGCTGTGTGTTCAAGGAGCCATGGACCTCTACTACACCAACGGGATGGAGGCCCTGGGCCTTCTGTTCCTCACACTGGCCCTCTTCACCATATACGTCTTCTGGACGGTGGTGTGTTCAGGGTCTATTCAGCTCATTCAAACAGGACACATTATGCTTATTTTACCATCCTTAACATTAAGTGCAAATATGGACCTAAGTGTGGAACTTTGCTCCATTGTATTTTACCTTTGACCTTTACTGGCTGTACTGAAATATGACTTATTTATTTCTCAGGTATCTGTGCGTTACCACATGCATCTGTTCAAGGCGTGGAAGAAGACAGACCAGCGAGTGCGACTGCAGGTTCCCTTGCCTTCCCACACCACACATAAAGAACAGACTCTGTCCATCAGTGTGCTGGGCAAAGGCACCAACAAAGAGACGATGGTGTAGATTACAGTCTACAGTACTGAACATAGCTCAAATAGAAGAGAGGAGAGGAGCGAACAGCAGAGGTGAAGCCAGGCTGGGAGACTCCTTCAAGAGCTTCATGACTCTCTGATCTCTTTCCTACCAAAACCCAACGAGGAAACTGAGCCAGGAACAACTGCATCAAAGAAGAATGTCAGGTTTCTCACAAGCTTTGAGTCTCACAGTGATGAAAACTGACACCTTGTGACACAGTCCTCAAAATCAGAAGAGACACTCTGGTGAATGTGGACATGTTCAGCCATTTCCTGAAGTGTTTGGACTAATCCAGTTATTTTTCCTCCCTCATGGAAGAAGCTCAAGATTATGAACTGATGACAATCTGTTTGCAGTTCTAATATCTGCAATGCAAAGAGTGTTTGATTTATCAGAAGAAGTGAAGTCAGCAATGCTTCAGCTCAGGCATGCCATCCATCAACAGCCCATCTTCCACAGTTCAATAAGACTCTGCTCATCATTCACACCACAGCTCATCTTAAAGGCACTAGTGGTGTCTGTCCATACAATGTGTTTGTGTTTTATAAGTCCAGGTTTTGACATATCCATCTCTTTTATGCATCTACCCCAGTGTAAGGTAAATGACTGGAATTTTGTTTGTGGGGCTCAAATACTGAAAAATTACCTTGGACAAAAACACAATAAAGTCTTTCCAGAAATTGTCCCCATTACTCTGAATAATCCAGAGAAAATTGTGAACAGTTTTCATTTCATACTTTTCAAAGAAATAGATCAAACAAACACTGTAAGTAACTAAGTGTTAATTGAAATTGTTTTAAAAAGTATTTTATTCTGTATTTCTATAATTCCCTATGAGAATGTGTTCAAGATGGAGTGGGGGGGGGCACGCTATCAAGAATGTTAATCACACCCAATAGCCCCACTCTTTTCAGTCTCTGTGGAGTTCTGTATTGGTGAGTGGCAGCAGGCCGAGGAAGTCTACAGTAAAAACAGCAGCTACCACAACACTACATGTTACTGATGGTGGTACTAGAAAAGTCAGAGCATAAACACAGTTCATCCTGAGAAGCATGAATGTCTAACTAGTTTCAACAGCACTCCATCCAATAGTGGTTGAGACATTTCAGCTTGGTCCAAAGTGATGGACTGTCTGACCAAACCACGCCACTGGTGTGTTTTATCATCAGGCCTGATCCAGGATTGTCAGAGTGCAAACCATGTCACAGCCAACATGGAAGCTGTGGTCTGTTCTATACTGTGGCTTCCAGCTACCAGTTCAAGGAAGAAATGCTGCATCACTCTTCATTTGTATTGAGTTTAATGGCAGAGCTTTCTTGATCAGAGCAAATCTCTTCTGTTATTTTACACCTGTTGCCTTTGCCTAAAGAAACTTTAGAGGCTGGTGGGACGATCATCAATCATCTGTTGAGTTCTCATTTGTAGCATTATGCTGTGAACTGCTCAGTGAAATGCCCCAGAACGGGATACACAGTATGATCAGGGCCGTGTCCATCACTTTGCTTTTTCCAATATGTCAGCTTTTCTGCTGCAGCCAGATGCAAAAGTGTTTTGCAGTTCTTCCCCTTTCATTCAAACTCAATGAGCAGATGTACAAACTGACATTACACATAAAAACTGAAGAACTGTATTCTGTGTTGTGGACTATCCTGAGAAACCAGGAGGCTGTTTCTCAAGAGATGTGTACTGTTCTCGCCTTAAATTAAAAAACAAACAATAAAAAACATACACTGCAGAAATCTGAAAATCTGGACACAATGAAAACAAAACTATCATCATTATATTAGATTAAAACAAGGAAAAGCTTAGATCTTCCATCCATCCATCAACTACCACTTATCTGGGCTGGGTCGAGGAGGCAGCAGTCTAAGCAAAGAGGCCCAGACTTCCCTTGTCCCAGACACCTCTTCCAGCTCTTCCGGTGGGACCCCGAGGCATTTCCAGACCAGCTGAGAGATACAGTCCCTCCAGGGTGTCCTAGGGACCTCCCCACACTCAAAAAACTGATCCAAGCCCTTCTTTGATGTGACACATTAATTTGTTGTTTGATTTGCTGAAACAAATCGATTAAATACTAAATATATGTACATTTAATAGTGGTAACGTAATAGTTTCACCTTCACATTCAGAACTCAAAACAAATGTGTTTCATTTGAATTGGGACCGCTCATTGCGCATGTGCAATGCAACACGCTCGCAGCCTCTGTTCCTCCCGGTCTCTACTCGCTTCTTCACGGACAATTTCTTCCAACGCTGCTGCGGGGTTACAGAGACACGCAAAGATGCTGCAGTCCCACTCCTTGGTGAGTACGCGATTATGTAATATTTTAAAAAGCTTGCTGTGAAAAGACCGTGAAGTGGGACGAATTTTACTGTCAACAATACGGACATTGCTAGCTAGCTAGCTAGCTAAGCTACATGAGGGAGAGTGTCAGTGGTTACTCTGACAAGTGTTATAACCACACAACTTTTACTGGAAAATTGTACATAAACATGAATTATGAGGTTTTACAACTATGCGTCTGTTTTAGCAGACCCCCCTCTCCCCTACTCACGGTCACTCAGACACACACACACACACATTAGCTGATACAGTTCATTGACACTGTGTATTTAGACATTAGAGGATAGGAGTTTCCAGAATTTCAAGATATTTGTTTGCTTGTTTTATTACATTTTATGTGGGAAAATAATATTAAACTTGTCAAGTGCTCTCATGAAATGTGGTCTGCTTGGTGAAATGATGCAGTGATTATATTTGTCTCATCTTTTCCAGTTTCATCAACAGTACCAAGGAACTGGAGGCAACCTCTCAGTGATTGTAAGTTATAGACTGCCTACTTAATTCTGGTATATGATCTGTGCCATTGTCACATGTTCAGTTTGAATTGTGCTAATTGTCCTTATTCTCCTTTTCAGGATAATGAATGTGGAAGTGCAAAGAATGCAGTCTATTTCACTGTCATCAGGATTTTGATGAGTTCCATGACTTCCATGCTCCCAGTCCGGAGGCACTATCCCGAACTGCCACGTGATGTTACAGAGACACGTCAACCACGACAGTCCCTGCACATCCAGAGACTTGAGGTACTCAGGGCGAATCTCATCCACCCCCAGTGCCCTGTGGATTTTACCTACCGTGGGAGGAGGTGCATCAGTCCAAATGAGATTAGGAAGACCATTACATCATTTTTTCTTCGAGATGATGTTAGTCGAATGACGACTGGCCACAAACAGTCACACGGCTGAAGAAAAAGATGCAAAAGACGTTGCCTACTGATACAATGAAGAACTTGCATAGGAGCTTTCTCTCTGAGCACACTGGCCACATGTCATACAAGTCCTTTGGCCTTCTCAGACCCTTGGGTGGTAACACGCTCTTCCTCTGACTGTGACACATGTCTCTGCAAAAAACATGAGAACTTGCAATTCATTGCCAACGCCTTGCAGAGCCAATGGTTACCGTCCTCAAGAAACATCGAGGAAACGTCTGAAGCAACCATGTGCGACTCGAAAGTCAAGGTCTGTGCTTACAGTGAGTGCAGTGAATGCCTCCTAACTTGTCACCCAATGCTGAAAACTCCTGGGGAAGAGAACATTCCTTTATCTCAGTGGATGACAGAGAAGATCACAACGGATGAGAAGGTGTCAACAATAACAGTGAAAAGGGAGATAACAACAATGGAGCATGACCTTAATATAGATTTCCAGGATAGGCTACTTCATTTTAGGCGCCATGTCTTCAACATTAAATGGCAGTTTGATGCCTACAGGGAGCTCAGGAGGAGCCTGAAGCACAACAAGACCCTCTTGCATATAGATTTTAGCGAAAATTACTCATGCAAGTACAGCGAGGAAATACAATCTGTGCATTTTGGAGGCTCACACAAGCAGGCCAGCCTACACTGGAGTGTTCTACAACACTGGTGAACGAGCGCCACACACCTTCTGCTCCATATCACCCTCCAGAAGACAGGACCCTGTGGCCATCTGGGCCCACCTTGATCCAGTTCTGAAGGTAGTGAGAGAGCGACACCCTCAAGTCAGCATACTTTTCATACGTTTTCAGTGACGGGCCTGCAACGCAGTATCGACAAAAGGGACATTTCTTCTACCTCTCAACAGAGCCCTACAAGTATGGCTTCAAGGAAATAACGTGGAAATTCGTTGAGGCTAGTCATGGGAAGGGGGCACCAGACGGTGTGGGTGGGGCCCTCAAGAGGTCAGCAGACCAGATTGTAGCCCATGGAGGAGACATTCCTGATGCCCAGAGCTTGTATGACAAGCTGAAAAGCCTGGATACATCCAAGCCAAACTGTTCTTCGTCCCAGAGAGGAATATTGAATGAAAGACTGAGGTACCTGCAATAGCTGCCATAAAAGGCACTATGAGAATCCACCAAGCTATCAGCCTGAAACCTGGCCAAATGAAATACTGAGACATTTCAGGTCTGTGTAAAAGGGAGGAAGGTGTTTTGGACTGCCCCTGCTTTAGCCTTCAGGAGGTCACTCTAGTTAATACTCCTGTTTCATCTGACAAGTCCCCAGCATGTGGAAAGACACCAGATAATCCTTGGAGACCAGAAATGATTGAGGTAAAGCACACTGGAGAGTGGTGCGTCATTGATTATGACAATGAAGCATACCCAGGTGTCATCATGGATGCTGAAGGGCACAGTGTGAAAGTTAAGTGTATGCATGACCATGGCATGAACAAGTTCCATTGGCCAAGTCTCCCAGATGACATCTGTTGGTACCATGACTGGCAGGTACTTTGCCTAATACCAGAACCACAGGCTCTTAACAAGCGCTCTGCACAGATTGAAGTGTCTGCATGGAAGTATGTGGAAACAGCAACTGCAGAACTGAGCCATGTCTCTGCAGGAAGGGAGAGGCTGTTTTGAGATGTGTCTAAGTGATCTTTCTGTAATATTCTGTTTTTTCAAATCAATCGTTCTCCACTTAAAAAACATTTTTCTTCTTGTTCTACAGTTGAAAGTTTGACTTTCACTGTGCAGAATGATGTACAGAGTTTAACACCAGAGGGCCACATCAAAGGCTCGTTTTGGGCATTTGGGCTGCATGCAGAGTGGATCTAAACCAGTCGGTTCAACAGGTAATGTCCCCCTCCATGGGAAGAGGACCCCTGGCATTTTCTTTCTTTCTTTTTTTTTTTTTTTTTTTTACATCATTTTCTTTAGATTTATTGCATTTATGAGCCCATTCAATGGCATTTCACAATGTGTCCACCCTGTCATGACACTCTCCTCCTGGTCATTTTCATGTTCTATGAAAATAAACAAATTATTTTCACAAGTAAGCAAATCCTTTTGTGTGTTTGTCCATTTGTTAAGCATTTCTGTTTATTATGGTTATGTTTACAGTTTATTATTATTTTGTCATTCTTTTATTTATTAAGCTACTAAGGCTGAACCCCAAATAATTAGCATTGGTCTGCCCGAGGGGAGGGGTTAAGGGCCTATAAATAGGGTGCACTTCTGCTCTGCCAGTGTTGGAGTTGGAGTGTGATGTTGGCAGTGTTATTGTGGCTGTATCCTGTGAGTTCTTGTGTACATACTTTTCTTGTTGTTCTTGGGGTTTTTTTTGTTCCTGGCACCCTTTTCCCTGCACTGTAAATATTTTTCACTGTTGCACTGGCGGTCAATAAAACCCATCAAACAGGAGTTTTTGGCTGGACCATCATTTTTCCCGGTATCCTGTAATGAACCCGCGACATTCCTTTATAAACAAATGAGGGCCAAATAGTATTGTTTGAAAGTTTGACCAGATCTCTTTGTTGTTGGATTTTATTTAGAAAAGGAAGTGCAACTGTCGCTGATTTTATAGCGAAACAAATAGTTTGCCATAATTTCATTATTATCCAAATACTTTTCCCGTTAACTGAAATATCTTCTTGATAAAGGGACCAAATAGCTTTCTGAAAATGTACATTTTATAATCACTATGTCATTACAATGTATTTATTCTACTTTGAAATCGCCCATGACAGAGTGGACATATTTTGCTGTTTGCAATATTCTGGGTCTGGCAGTAGTAATGCTAACTAAGTCCAATAAAATAAAAGATTTTATGGACTGGAACGTAATTCACTCTCAAACTCAGTGTCTTCGTTTAACTCAAAACATGTTCTTTCATTTTAGTGACACAAGCTCTAAAAAAAATATAAAGACATAAAATAATAAAATAAAATAGAAAAAACTAAATTCTCTTCAGCTTCTTTATAAATGATCTGACTTAAGGTCCTTACACAATGTGAACAACATGAATATACGACGCAAAATTGCGAAATATTCGGAGGCGAATTTTGACGCGCCTGACTGTACATATCAAGTGCGATGCGATTTTGCGACTTTCCAAGGGGGAAAAAAGACACGTCTCAGGAGGAAGAGGGCAAAAATGGAGTCTAACAACCGAGACCTAATTGTTATGTGACAGCAACGCGACTGAGTTTGAGACAGTGAAAATACAAATAGTATGTTTTATCTGAACAGGTTAGCTTACGAGCTAAAGTTGCTTAGCATAGATGAAAGTTAAAACAAAGACGTTTAACAAACTCTTTAAGCACATACACCATCGTCAAACCCGACACTATGACTTTCCACAAGTTGTCCTTCAGGTTGTTATCTTTGTAATTTTTATGTTTTTTTGTTTGTTTTTTTAATCAAAAAGCACTCTGTTCTCTGACACAGGATTGGCCACGTTGGATACACCAGTGAATGTGACAACTCAACAACACGCAATCTGATTGGTCAGAAGTGGACACACACGAAGCAAAACTTCTGACCTTCGACTTTGACCTTGATGCGAAAAAATAAATGCCGCATATCACCGGACGAGAAAACGTCGCTGATGTGAACGCTTGTATTGACAAGATACAAGTTCGGAAAAAAAAAAAAGACGTCCAAATTAATCACACGAAAAAAACGCTCCCGGTGTGTAAGGACCATACTGCCAGACCCATAATAAATTCCTGCTGAGTACATTTGAAACTGATCTCATCTTTGCTTGTCGAAAGAGGGACAAACTGGTGCTTGGTTACATATAAAAATAGATGGCTGCCAACTGAAACTGAATTATTCTGTTAACACAAATGTTTGTGATAGAGGTCTAGCGCTCCCTTCCGTCCACACATGTGCAACAACATTGAAAAATAAATCTGCTCTCATAAATCACTAACGAGAGTTAATAATAATTGTGACGTCAGACATTTCACTTGTCTGACCTAAACTGAAAGTGTTAACGCTTGTATATAAAAATTACACCTCAAAAGCAGGGGAAACAAACTTTTACTTTAAATCTTGTGATAAGTGACATCAGCTCCAGGCTTTTGGCGAGTCATCCCTATCAGCTGATGTCTGTCCTACTGGAATCTGTCAAGCCAGACCTAGTTACACTGAAAAATAACGGAAACTGCCTAGTGTTGCCTTCAAAGTAAAGTCGCAAGAGCAAGTGTATACTGATATAATAAAGTAATATTATATGTGTGTGTGTGTGTGTGTGTGTGTGTGTATATATATGTGTGTGTGTGTGTGTGTGTGTGCGCACTCACATATATATATATATATATATATATATATATATATATATATATATATATATATATATATGTATATATNTATATATATATATATATATATATATATATATATATATATATATATATGTATATATCCCTTAATATGTTCGATCTGTTCTTAATCATTTAAAAAGAATAAAATAACAATTTAGTTTGTCTGATTGATGACACACACATTCTAATTGTGTGTGTCATCATCTCCTGTTCTGCTGGTATTTTTACAAGCCCCTACAGATTTTTTTAATCTCCTTCTTTTTCTTCTCTTATGTATTATAAGAGACACAACAACATTGTACCAACCCCAATGGCTTATTTAACATGGGCTTAGATATTCGAGATTTGGCAAACTAATTTAAATTTGAAATCAGATTCTCTCTCGAATAGATTAATTAAACTTCGACTTGGTTTACCCACAAGACATCTGTTATTACAAGATTATTTTGAAAGTCATACCCGGAAGTGTGCTGCGTCATTGAGGCTGACTTAGCGCTGGCGGGGCGCTTCACATGTTCTTAACTCGTGAAATTAGATTCAGATCAGCTGTGAAGCTCTTTAATTGATGAAAGGCCTGCCAACGTATCCAGAGGAGCACAGCTGCTGTTCCCATGAACTTCACAGCAGCGGCTCCATGTGACTTTTATTGAGTTAAAATACCAGTGCTGCTGTTAGTTCGGATGGGTGTACCTCACTGCGGCCCATAGTTTTGTGTTTTTGTGCGTGTGGACCACGACCACAGGAGCGTCCAGCCCTCCACCATCATGGCCTCTGCCACCTCCACCCCTGTGTGCCCGGGTGGCCGCTCCAGCCGCTCCGCCGGCCGCCGCAGCGCTGCAGCGGCCAGCAGCAGCAGCCCGAGCTGCCTGTCCCGCATCCAGGAGAAGGACGAGCTCCGACACCTCAACGACCGCCTGGCTAACTACATCCGGCGGGTCCAGGAGCTGGAGAGTGAGCGGGCTTCCATGCTGCTGCAGCTCGAGGAGAAGGACGAGGCGAAGGGCCGGGAGATGGGCAACGTGCGGCGGCTGTATGAGGAGGAGCTGTCCGATGTGAGGAAGTCTCTGGACGAGCTGGCCGGGGAGAAGGCCCGGCTGCAGATCGACTATGGAAGTCTGTGCGACGAGTACAGGAAACTTCAGGCCAGGTAGGATAGAGCCGGGCAGGTGTCGGAGGAGCCGCTGCACCAGACTCCGTTCAAAAATCCGCCTATTTAACGCAGACGCACTTGTCTATGTGGCTGACACAGCTCATCGCTCTCAGCTCACATGTCACTGAAGCTTTGAATCCCACATTGGCCGAAGTGATCATTGATCACTAAGTAACCAGTGAATGGTGTGTTATGATGTGTATCCCATAACATTCAGTCGAGTTTCCTTAAACTGAATTTGGTTTGAGACTCATGAATGCGCACTGAAAGCACGTGTGTTGTTCAGTCATTGTTTTGACCCTGTTGTTGGCACATGGGATGTACATTATTTCACTTTTTATTACTTATGTGGGAAGACAAAACGTGGATTTGTTAACAACAGAATAAGGTTTTGGTACACGTTAACTAAAGTAGTGGTTCAGTGTGTGAATACTGGTGACCATGAAACATGCAGATATTTGAATGGAGTCTGGCATGAGAGAGAGAACTAGCCAAGTTGTCTTCTCTGGTCCACACTGTTGATAAGCTTGTTGCCCCCCTCCCTCAGGAACCAGAAGAAGGAGAGCGATCTGGCCAATGCTCTGGCCCAGTGGAGGCAGGTGGAGGCCGCTCTCAGCTCCAAGGATGCTGAGTATACCAAGCTAATGTCTGACAAGAGGAGACTCAGCGACGACTTCACTGACCTCCAGGGACAGCTGGAAAACGTAGGCGTTGATGCTGGACTGAGCTAACTGGAGCTGTCATAATTCACTGTCAGTTACCATCTGTAAAAGCAGAAAGAAAAGCAAAACACCTGCGTGTTGGCTTGCTAGCAAAGCTGCTGTAGTCTTAACAAGTTACATTAATTTGCGCTAAAAGAGAAAACAGCTTAGCTTAGAATTTATCCAAATTCAGCTATCCCTATCAAATTGGAACTGGAAAAAGAAAGGATGGGCCAGTGCATGTGTTTGTATATCGAGTGACAAAATGTTTGTATGCTGACAAGATAAATTAGGATGATCACTTATGTCCAAATTGGGGACATACACTAGACTCAAGACCAAGCGGCAACCTCCGCCGCTGAAAAATGAAGCCAATGCGGAAGTGCAAAAAAGCTGCAGTTCCTCCAATAACCACTAGAGCAGGCCGCAGAAGGGAGTCAATTACATTTGAGCCCCATGTTAAAATAAAAGAAAAGAGAAAAAAACATATTTACAGCCTGGTTCAAAACATGGCTCTAGTCTCATAAGCTGTTTTTACTACTCCATGACAACTCTGGGGGGGGGGCGAATTTTTTTATAAGGTGTTGGTTTAAAATATACAGCATACATCATTATGCACAATTCATAGCTGTCAATCTAAGTGGCGCCACTTTGATTGACAACTAGTCACTGACGGTCTAAAGGGCGTCACCCCGGCTAATTCTAGTCACTGAGTTTGGGA